>CM021110.1:73069412-73092962 GCA_007115665.2 Sequoiadendron giganteum
CTCAATAGTGGGCATAATTGTAGATTAGGTTTGACACTACCCTTTTTTAGAGCCCATTTATGAGAATTTGGTTTACACAACTACCAAGATCTGGTAGCATTACTCCCTTGGGTATGTTGTGAGCTCGACGCCCGCAAACGCCTCAAATTATGCCTTCTTTGCCAGATTTAGTTTATTAAAGTTTTGACAGGGTTCTGACAGAAAGCATTTTCCTGCATAGATTGCCTCAATTTGTCTGTTTCCTTTGCTTGTCAGAACACTTTTCCTCATAAACATTGGAAGCGGATAACGAAATGCCTGCATTTAAAGAAATGTATTTATTTCGTCTGCTGCACGCCCTGCACTGCGTGAGGCGTTCGACCTCATGGAGCAAAATGTCGGCGGTGAGACGGCGGAGAGACGTCAGAATGGCGGCGGATGTTTCTCTGGCTTTGACATGCAAGGGCTCCATGTGGAGCCGCGCCCTCTTTTCTCGCATTTCAAGCAGAAAGAGTCGAAAAATGGCGGCTGCAGAGGGTATGAAAGATCTCGGCCCCCTGCGTCAAGCTTGCTGCACTGTGCGCTCCTGGTCAAAGCCGAGACAACCTTTTGCTGTGAGAAAATTAGGGTTCAGAAGATTACGCGCTAAAACGGCTAAACGTGTGGCTTCTTCGGCAATCGCAAGCAAAATGGTTGGAAATCGAAAGGAGATATTGCAGAGGCTTGTTCCCGGCGGAACATCCATGAATACCTCCCGTTTGCTCACAGAAACTGCAGATTATATAGTTGCACTCCAGGCCCAGGTACAAATCATGCAATTTCTTACTAACGCCGTTGCCATTAACTGATCCATCCATCTGACCTGCAAATAAATAGAGAGTATTTAATGTATTTGCCTCTAGCTAGTCTCCAAAACATTGCATTTACCCCCCAAAAACAAGAAAATTTAGTTTGCATAACCCGTAGGTTGCAGATAGAAAACAGTTTCTTGAAACAGAAAAAAACACTTTTTCTTGAATTGTAAAGGGTATAATGAGATTTAGGTCAAGTATACTTCTTTTCAAGATTTATTCAGCAAGGAGAAGGTTGAAAGGATGACAGAAAATCTGCACTTTAATAAAAATAACAGACTGTAATGTCCAATAAAATGTCTTTAACCGTCTCCTGTTCTATTCTTCTGTTACGGCTTCTGTAAATACACCCCTTATCCCATATTCTGTTAGCATTTTGAGTATAAAATTGTACATAATATATATCTTATGCCCGCTGACTTGTAGTATTTGTCCTGGGCTGTGGATATACTGTAAAGGAGGCTTTCATTTCTCAGATTGTATTTGGTTTGACGTATATGAATGTATACATGCAACTGGTATACTGTTTACATGCAATAATTTGATAAAAAAATTATTACTAGACGTTAAACTTGGCATATCCGATGGAATATCTGCATAGAACTTCACTTATCCCAAGTAAAAATTGTATCAGCAGTCCATTGCTGAAAATATGATTCGTGTTAAAGTACTTCTTTAGTCATATGTTTTTCATAAAATCCCATCTGAGTACTTATTTTCTCAAAATTCGAAACTCTCCTATGAACACCATAATGTTAAGCATCATATAAAAAACAGTATACAGTATTAGCTATATACAGTAAAAAGGTGACCGGCTAGTATATACAGTCTATCTAGAAACAAGAAAAGCACTAATTACATGCAGTAGACTTCACAGCTGTCATGGAACGCAAATGGGCATTAGCACAAGTCCAGGCAGGCGCTGAGGAGGTACAGATACAACTCAAGGTGGGTGAACAGGTCCGTCACCTGGAAGATGATGGCCTTCTTTTAGGACATCTAATGGAATTTTGCTCAAGGGATTGATCCATATATTTTCTCATGAAGTTTAAACACTAAAATAAAATGAAGAAACTTCAGCTAAACGTAATTAAAGCTATAAAATTTGTGTTGTGGTCACGTGAAAAAGTTTATCAGATGCACTGTAGTTTAAAGGGGAAAAAAGGTTTATCAGCACACTGCAGTTTAAGAGGGGCTATCCGATTTCTACAGTCTTAAAAAAAGAAAAACTCTACAAAATTTCAAGTATTGGTATAAATCCATCAAGAAAAATGAATACATCTAAGAAAAGAATCCAAATAAAAAGACGAAAAATGTTATTTGTTCCAAATATCCTTCTGCTCAACATCAAATATTATATTGTTGTAACGGTTAAATTTGTATACCCATATAAATTGTCATTTACTTGTGGGTGTTCTCTTGTACTATGTTGGGCTTCTTTGATCTTTCATCCATTTTCATATATGCATACTTCTATTCATTTGACTTTATCTTATTCTTAATTATACATTTTTTATATATTATTACATTGCATCCATTCTTAATCTTTATATTTATGTTTTTAATCTAAGGATCACAATTTGTGTGGAATTAAATTTCAAATTTCAAAAAAATATATATTTAAGATTTTCTAACTTATATATTGTCACTAGTCATTGAGCATTGATTTGGTACACATTTGTATGATGTATTGCTCTATCATTGTATTTTAAAGGCATTTGATGTTCAATTAATTCACATGGAAGATATATGCAAGAATAATTGCTTATCATTTCAGTCATGTGATGAACACTAAGAGAATGTATCTACATCTAGGAAACTTGCATGTTTTTGATTGCTATGTTTAATTTTTGGTCATTGCCATAAAGTTGGTTTGTCAATACTTTTGTTAGGATCTTCACTTGCAAAAAATTATAAAATAGAACAATAACATGTGAAAAGAAAGTAATGATCAAAATATGGTTAGAAATGTACTTATGTTGATAACACGGATTGCATGTCTTTAACATGTGAAAAGAAAGTAATGCTCAAAATATAGTTGGAAATATGATTATGTTGATAACAAGAATTGCATGTCTCTTTTATCAAGCAAGTAAACATACTACAAAATGAAATTGAGAATACGAACCCAAAATTATGTATAATTCTTAATTTTTTATTGCAAGAGTGTTGTTTTCCATGAGTGGTGTCAATGAATCCTAGTTTTTTTAAATAAATCCTAAGGAATATTTTTGAGCCACAATATTTTCCTTATTAACTATAAAGCTACCATGTATTATATATTTTTTAAAGAAAGAGTTGGCACAAATTAATTCTTCAACTTCCAAGTGATGAGTATTAATCCTAAAGTCATCAAGAAGCCTCAAGTAGATTTTCTCATCTTCAAAATTACTTGCATAATGTAAATTTCAATGTGCAACTATTTGAAATTTGTTGCCTTAAGATTATTTTAGTCCAAAATTTTATATTTCAAGATCAAATAATTCTCTTTATTGCCACCCAATGAGTTTCTCTCAATTGTTGCTTGAATATAGAAAGAACACTAACCTCAAAATTAATGTTTTCTCTAATTGCAATTACACATATTAAATTTCTAATTAATTGTCTATACTTAGTTGCATCTTCAAACTTTATAGTATCATTTGATAGCAACTTCATGTTGCTCCATGGGCATTTTGAATGGTTTATAGTCTACACTTATAAATTTATATAAAATTACATAAATATATTATTGATTTAAAATAGTATTGAGGATGATGTAAATTTATCATTTAAAAAAAATCATTACTTTTTCTTAGATCTTTATAGTGTACTTCTCTTATTTCCTATTATGAGAAAATTATCCACATATAAAACTAGGTATATAATTTTTTTATGAACTATCTTGATTAAATTAGTTGCATTTTTAAAGTCAAAATGTTTGAAGTTCATGCGAAAAGGTTCTTGGTGATTTTTTCATACCAAGCTCCTAGGGAGCTTGTTTCAGGTCATATAATAATTTTACCAACTTTCACACTTTTTGTTCTTGACCTTCAATTATAAAATCTTATGGAACTAATTCATGTAAATTTGTTCTTTGAGATTTCTATTTTGAAAATTTTCATGTTCATATAATGAAATTTTCATATTCATATAATGAAATTTTTGTCATCTATATTGTGCTATCAAAATCAAAAAAATATAAATGATGATTCATTTTACTATTGGTACAAATTTCTCATAATAGTCTATCCTTATTTTCAAGAATATCTATTTGTAGCAAGCCTTTCCTTTTATTTATCAAGTGATTCATCTACTTTGTATTTGTTTTTAAAGTCTCATTTGCAACCAATGCTTTAGAATTAAGTGGAGGATCATCCAACTCCCAAGTTCCAATCTTAGCCAAGGCATCATATTTAGTTTCCATTTGTTTCCTCCATGCATGATGATTTTGAGCTTGTTTGAAGGAAGTTGGTTTTGAAAGAAAAAACAATATTGATTTCTTCTAGATGTCATCCCAATATAAAAATCTCTAGCTTATCTTGAATCTCTTCTAGGATATTTTCTTCTTGCTATATATCTTTGTATTTAATTCTTGTGTATTTTTTTCCAACTTCACTAGGTCTAACTTATTTTAATGTTTATGTGGACAAATTTTTATCTTATTTATTTATTTATTGTGGAACAATGATGCGTCATTTCTTGATCTATAGCTCCTATGTCTTCTTGCACTATTGCTCTAGAAAAATATTTTATTCCTTTGATGAAGTTTTAATTTCTTTCTCAATTTTATTTTTAATTACTAAAGGAAAAATAATCAATAGACTTAAAACTATATGTTCTTCCTTATTGTTTAGAATATCTATATTAACTTTTTTGAAAACATCAAATTTTGTATATTTCTCAAGTTAATTCAATTCTCAATCAATGCTTGTTATGTCCTTTGTGGTTTCATAGAAAACAACATTTCTTACAATGAGAAACTTATTATTTTTCTCATCAAATAGTTTTGTTCTTCTTTGAATATCCCAAAAGGATTCAATTTTTTAATTGTATGACCTCCAAATTTTTCCTTTCCTTGAGAACAATAGCATGTGAATCAAAATGTTTGAAGATACCACATTGATAGATGATAACTAAATTCTAAATGGATTCTTCAATTTAAGAGTTATTCAAGGTGAAATATTGTGGAGATAGATTGCTACCTAAGTTTTTGATAAGGTAAGCAAAATTTACAGGGTGTTGTACCCACAACACAACGAGCCTTATAGGCCAAAATCATCAAGTCCAAGTAACATAAAAACTAGCCAAAAAATAGAACCAACCAAGAAACAGTACATCGACAACAGACTAACAACAAATAGCAAAAAACACAGACAAAATAACATCTAACTAGCATCATCCCAATTCTTTGACAGGAGTTCCACAGCATCATCCTCGACCCATTCTTCCCTTCAAGGTCATCTTTAATTACTGCGGACAGAGTGCTAGTGACAAAGTGGACCAACTTCACAATAAAGTGGGTCAAGCCCTTGAATAGCTTATCTAGATTTTCCATTCTCTCCTTTAGCACATAGAGCTCCTCTCCATTGTCATCAACCTTCACCTCCTCAATATGGTCAACATTCAGTGGGTGCGAGGACTGGGAGGCTGAGTTCTCTTTCTGCTCTTTGTTGTTTTCAGGAATGGTGTGGGGTCCTTTCGCATACTCCTCCTCTTCCTCCTCAGATATCTCATCCTCCTTGTAGTATTTACTATTTGACTACTCCTCCTCTAAGTCCAAAACCACTTGTCTTTTTTTATTAGTTTTAGCCAATCTCCCATCTACCTATGAATTATGGTCTCTCCACCAGCCAAAATTGTCATCTCCACCACCATGTCACCCTTAGATTCCTTCCCAACAACATTTTTACCTCTGCCCTCTTTCGTCAAAGGCTCCATCAAGCCTTTCTTATCATCTTTACCCCTCTTTTTTGAAGTGGTTTTGTAAGCAGTTTTGGCCAAAGTTGAATTAAGCTCACACAGATTGGCCTCAACACTCATTTGAGAATTTCGTGTTCCCCTTGATTTTTTTGGCAACGGGCTTGGGCTTAGGATTATGGGGTTTTTTGACTGGTACTTTTAGACTTAGCTGGGGAGATGCTAGCAACAACAAGAGGTTCAATTTCCTACACACGGACAACAGATATAGGCTTAGGTGGGCATAAAGTGAGGTGGAAATGATAGAGTCTCATGATGAGCCCTTGGTGGAGAGGCAGAGGATGGGTATCATCCGGGTTAAGGCTAGTTGTTTCCTTGCATTTTTTCACATAAATTTCTAAATCCATAAGGAGGAAAAACAAAAAAATTAACAAAACTTTGTGCCTAAGGTGATTTAACAGAGGGAAATGGTAGAAAAAGTAGGTTTTGTATCTACCTTCGAGTGTCACATATTTCATGAGGGGCATACAAACTTGGTCCCAAGGCTGCAGAAGGGCCTCCCACTCGAAACTCGACTAGTTACGGACCGACACCTCATTCCCCACAAAAAATTCTTTCATGCTATCATTATCTTGGGCCCTAACTTATGTTTCAAATATTTTTTCCCAGTGCTCTGCAACCCGGTTGCCTGCGCAATCACATGTTCACTAACCTCAAAAGAAATCCTGCCTAGAGTCACTCTCCGGTCCTTCCAGGAATTGGAAAACTATGCAGACAAGTTAGGGTCATGACCCACAAGACTCTTCATCAAGGGAGCTAAGCCACCTTCGACATAGATATGCCACACTAGTAGGTTTTTGTAGAACTCACCATAGTTGTCGGGCTTCGTCTGCACACAGTCGCCACCCATAATGTCTTTCTGCACAAGAAGAAACCAGAGAACTTGTAAAAGAAAAATGTTAGATATACTGAATAAACAAAGGGTTTTCGTCACATAATGGATTTTTAGGCGAATAAAGCAATGTTGGTTAATTAATGCAGTGTACAAGACACACGCGTGAATAGGAAAATCACTTAGCTTAAACTTAACTATATCATGAATGAGGATCTTGAAGCGATTGCGGCTATGTAAGAAAGATATGATGGAAAAGTGAGGTTTATTGGCCATGTTGTCCTTGCACAAAAAGCTAGGCAGGATGGCCGTGGGGCCAAAATTTGAAATAACAAGGAAAATGAGTTTGGGACGTAGAGATAAAATAGTGAAAATGGAAGAGCCAAAAGGGAGCTTTCCCTCATAATGAGTCATCACATCAAGGTTTAAATCCACAGGCTAAAGGAAGAAATGAAAGTTTAATGCAATCCCCATAAGGAGATAGCATAGGGTACAACCCTACAAAGTCTTAATCATGAAGTATGCGCCATACTTCCTTACAATGTCATCTTCATTTAACACGATATTAGCCCAAAAATATAATTATACTCATTTGAGCTATAACATCTCTTGAATCATATTCATTGTAGTTTGTTTATTCTCCCAACTAGTATATTTTTTTAAAGATTGTGAGGGAATAAATAAGTGATTCTTGATTCCATTTTTACTAAGATGGGATTCAAACACCTTTTATGTGAATTCACCACCATTATTGATTCTTAATGTGTCAATATAGGATTGTACTTTATTCTAACTATTGTGAAAAAAATCAAAAATTTAAAAACATTTTGTTTAACTTGAAATGATGCTCAAGCCCATATAAAATTGTGGACATATCTAAATCTAGATATGGGTGGGTGCATGGAAATGGGTAGCAATTCCGTGGACACACTAAAAAAAAAAGTTGAAAAGCATAAACGCGCTCGCGTTATGTCTTTCGTTAAACCTAGGCAAGATCCCAACGGCCATAACTACAAAGACATAACGCGAGCGCATTATAACGCACTCGTGTTATTGACTGTTAAAAGAAAAAAAACAAATGCAAATCTTTGATTTGCATTTTGACTGGTTTTTTTGCTCCACCCACGGCCAAAAACCCCAAAATATCATGCTCGTGTTCTAGGAGAAGAGTTTCTTCACCAAGAATCCGAATTTCTTCATAACGATGGTGCCACGACGACGACGAGCTGTAAGAGGTAAGGATTCTATGCTTTTTGTTTTGAATTTTTTAGTTTTAGGTTGAATTTGATATCTATTTGTTTGAATTTTTAGGAGATGCAAATCAACCTACAAACCCTCAAAATCCTCAACAGGAGGACCAACCAAATCCTCAAGATCAAAATCAACCACAACATCAACCTCCTCCACCAATCACTCAACCCCCTCCTAACACTCAACAAAATTTAATGAGTGAAATTGAGAACAACAAAAAACAAATTGAGGATTTGATCAATAGGTTGAGTGATCCAAATGGTTCAACCACAAAAAGAATGACCCTAGCAAATTCATTGAAAGATATGTTAACAAACGTAGATTCAATTAGCAAACAAATAACTAGATGGGAAGATAGGAGGCAGGCGGCTAGGGAGTATTATGCAAATAAACTATCATATAAGGATGTTAAAGATTTAAAAATAACAAAAGGCGATTTGTGCTCATTATTCACCAACCCACACACAAATCAAACTCTTACCCTCAATGCGAAGAGGTTTCCTATCCATTGGTGACACCACCAACAAATGAGGGAGCGGTTTTATGATAGGTGGTACATGGTCTTCGATTACCCACCGTGCAACAATTGCGAGGTCCCACAATATTTCCTTAGGAAACTATACAGTGAGTTCATATTGAACAAAATCCCAAATTATTTTGATACGAGGGATTTCCAGGGGAGAGGTGGGGGGTCAGCTCAGGATAGACCTGGTGCACAGCCGGATCCTACACGGCAAGGTAGACAAGCTCTCGCTAGGCCACCTCATGAGCACATTATTATGCCTTCCATCGTGAAGGAAAGTGTTGATGTAGAGACATTGTAGGCAATTAGCACTTTAACCCAAAGTGTCATCCATCATACTAGCCCTATTCTACAACGCCATCCAGGGGAGTCTTCTAGTGGTGGTCTTCGAGCACATGTGTGTCAATCTTGTAGGGCTACTTGTTCACATGACCCCACCGACCCTCAGGAGACTGGTACATAGGATCTGTCTACAACTATGGAGATGGAGAGGGTAGCTGACATTTTGCATGAGGCATATGGCATTGATAGTCAGGTAAAAGTTAGTGCATGTGTTCATTGAATTTAATTTATTAAATCTCGATTTTCAAATGCAAGATTTACTAAAAATGTTTTATGATTTTAATAAAATTGCAAGGTCATAGTGTTGAGACTGGATACACTGCCACCCCCCCCCTACCAACCTATTTTTGCAGTACACCTATCGCTAGGGTATGTAACTAGTAAACAATTATAAGTCTATTGCATATTAATGGCATTGTTTTATGAATGGTAATTTAATATGCAATTTTGGATGTTGAACAGACTAATATTGGAGGTTTTGATGGAACACTTCCTAGTGGTGGTGGATTTACTCAAACCTTCATGCAGGTAATAGAATAAAGAGTTTAACTAATGAATCAAGCACGTAATAGATTTGTGTAGTTTATACATGCACATCGTTGATTACGTTGAATAATTTGTTGTTTTATTTTCAGTTGTTGCGAGATGATACACCTCCGAATGTGATGAGGGCAATGGATAGTGGTGTGACATCTGCTATAAAATCCTCGATGGCTCTGACATAAGAGGTATGAGGAAAATTAGTAAATTTTAATTTACATTTGTTGTTATAGATGTTAGTTAGTGAGAAATCAAACCATTATTGATTCACGTAGTTTTTGTCTATTTGCATGGTTTATACAGGGCTTGAGCATGCCTGAGCATGGGTGTGAGGATATTTCCCTTGTGGAGAGAGATCGTGAGATGGCTGTAAGTGATTATTTTGTCAAATATATCATTTTTTATAATGTAATTTCTATATATTCATGTCTTTACTTATTATAATAGTTAAAACTTCACCATGAACTAAACCCTAGGAGGAGTAGTAGGAGCACTCCATGAGCACAACAAAAACAAGTGACAGACCTATCGCCATCCGAGCGAAAAGGAAAGGGAAAGATTTTATTTCCTGGGCATGGAGAGCAATGACTTTTGATTCCAGAGTCCTTTATTGTATGCCTGCATGGCAGTTTTGTATTTTTTACTGGACATATTTGACATTGTATGCCTACATGGCTATTTTGTACATATATTTCATACTTATATCGACATATATTTATGTATGCCTACATGGCTATTTGGTTGATACAAATATCTTTTTTCGATGCCTGCCCATATTTGCATTCTAAATTAATGGTTCAATAGATATGAGTTACATATATTCAAGTGTATACTTTACAACTTACATGTATACTTTGCGACTTACATGCATTCGAGTGTATACTTTGTGGCTTACATGTTTTCATGCATATACCTTGTATTCGTGCATATACTTTGTTTTAATTTGTGTATACTATGTATTCGTGTGTATACTTTTTGAGGCTTACATGTTTATGAGTACTTGTAGTTCCCTTATTGACATGTACATGTTTGACTTATTCACATGTATAATTATTAATTGGTTAGCCCTAGCATTGATCTATGTCATCCTCAATGCATGATCCTTGAGATGGAGTAAGTACACCCTCAAGGTCAAAAGGAGTTTCACATGCATTCTTCGTAGGCTCATTTTGGTAGTGAAACCAAAAACATCTTGCATCATTGAAATGAAAAAAAAAAATTCCTTTATAGTAGGTCTGAATTCATTATCATTCTCCATCAGTTCTTCATGTATCCACTCCCCATCAATGGTTGTCTCATGACCTTCATGAAACCAAGCACTTATCTCATTTGTGATAGAAAAAATGTATGAAGATTTATCTTCCTCCTTATAAACCATTCATTATCATGAGAGATGGGTTCTTGTGAACCACTACTGATGAATCATGGGTCAATGAGTTTGGCTTGTAAAACTACACGATTGAATCTTGATATCAATATCACAATATTTATATATCTAAATGTGTTATTTCCTTCAGCTAAAATTTGTGCTTATACTTATGTGATTGATGTATGTTTGTGTATGGGATCATAGTAATTTCTATTTGAAGATGCTATTGTGTCTTTAAGGTTTATTTATTAAAGGTTGCATGAAACAAGTTTTAAATCCTTACAAATCTTTGAATTTCTTAGGTTTTTCTATTTGTCGAGTTTGGGCTCCGAGCCAGAGTCCAAGTCAAAAAATGGCTTGTCAAGTCCGAGGTGAGTCCTAGTCTTGTAACACTAGTCCCCAACTTGATTCCAAGTGGCCATGAGAGGAAAGCCATGGGAAGTCAAGTGGGACTCATTATTCACAAATCAAACCTGAACCGACAATGCGACCAAGAACACCAAAAACATGCAAAAAGATAACCAGTTGGTCTAGATGACTAATCTAATGCTACACAAGGTAAGTAAGTGACATAAATGGAAGACTCAAAGCATCAGATAAGTCCTTTCAATCCATTCTTGACTAGATGAAGGCTCAAACACAGAAATTTAATGAAAACTTGCTCTCTTCCAGTCACAAAAATGTACTCTCCAAGTCTCAATTCATGAAAACAATCCTCCAACCCAGGTATTAGGGTTTTTCTGACCTTATATACCTTTCTCCCATGTGCTAGGACCCTTGGGTTGGGCTTAGAGCATCATTAATGCCATTTTTCAACTTTTAGGACAAATAGCCAAGGCAACATTGCTCAAAATGCTCACAGTGTCCAAGACTTACCCAAACCACAAGCCCCTAACAAACCTATTTCCAATTCACTCATCAAAAACACTCTTGGGACTTTA
This sequence comes from Sequoiadendron giganteum, assembly GCA_007115665.2. NCBI lineage: Eukaryota > Viridiplantae > Streptophyta > Pinopsida > Cupressales > Cupressaceae > Sequoiadendron > Sequoiadendron giganteum. The sequence continues at coordinate 73,081,000 of CM021110.1, forward strand.
CATCATAGTCCTTATTCCCTTGGCGGTTGGCTAGAACCACCTACAAGCCAAAATTGCAAAGATCTCTCCAAAAGACCTTAAGGTGCTCCTGCACCATTCTCCCCCCTGCAACAAAGATGTTAAGGAACCTATGGTGTCAAGAGCTCCTCACTAATTCCATGATTCTTAAAGTCACTTTCTGCTATCCAAGTAGCCTCTAACTCTGGTTGATGTCTCCACTTCACTAGGTGCTCCATGTATGTCTTGTGCCTAGTCTTCTTCTTCACCCTTGAGTCTAGAATCTTGTCCACTTGTGGTCGGATCTGATCAGGTACCTTGAGTTCATCTGCATCCTTACTCACCTCAGCACTATACTATTCCTCATCCATTTCTGGTCGTTTATACTTCACCAAGTTCTTCACATTGAAGATAGGCAAAATGGACATCTCCTTGGGTAACTCCACCTTGTATGCATTGGATCCATACTTAGCCAACACTTTACATGGCCCTATCCTTTTCATCTGCAGCTTACTTGGTATGCCTTTTTGTAGTCTTTCCTTGTTCAAGTATACCATCACCAAATCACCTATTTCAAATTGTAGATCTCTCTTCCCTTCATCTCTTTTAGCCTTCAACTTCTAGTTAGCCTCCATTAATGTCGTCTTTACCTGCTCATGAACCTCTCTCATTGACTGAGCAAAATCATTAGCATGTCCACCGATTCCTTCATAACCTTTTAGGTCTCTTAGCTCAAGTACACTCCTTGGATGTAACCCATATACAATTTCAAATGGGCTCTTACCAATAGACCTGTTTGTGCTAATGTAGGAAAATTCTGCCTGTGAAATGACTTGTTCCCATCCTTGTCCATACTCCTTAGTTAGACACCTCAACAAGTTATCAAGTACCCTATTTATCAAGATTTATGGTGAGCTTCTCCTCTTGAAGTTTCTTCAACACAAGTTCTAGGTGCTTCATATGTTCTTCTTTTGTTTTGCTAAAGATGAGGATATCATCTAAGTAGACTACCACAAAGACTCCTATAAAGCCCTTCAAGAGGAGAAGCTATCACCCTCATAAAAGTGCTAGGTGCATTTGTAAGCCCGAATGGCATTACTAACCACTCATATAACCCCTTTGTGGTTTTAAAAGCTGACTTCCATGCATCTCCCTCTTTCATCCTAATCTGATAGTAGCCACTTTTCAAATCAATCTTGGAGTAGTACTTAGCACCCCCTAGACAGTCCATTAAGTCTTCTATCCTAGGAATAGGAAACCTATATCTAATGGTTATCCTATTTATGGCCCTAGAATCAGTACACATTCTCCACTTATCTCCCTTCTTAGGTGCCAACACCACTGCAACAGCACATGGGCTTATCCTTTTCCTGATCAACCCTTGGTCCAAAAGTTCTTGAACTTGCCTTGCTATCTCCTTGTTCTGCTCCGGTGTAATTTTGTATGCAGCCTTGTTAGGCAATGTTGCTCCTGGTACAAAGTCAATTTGATAACTAATTGCCCTCTTACGTGGTAGTGTAGCTGGTGTGCCTTCGTAAATGATATCCTTGAACTGATCCAACAGTTGCTTCACCTCTTTTCTCATACATAGCCGACTAGGTGACTCCTCCTCCTTTGGCTTCAACATGATTGCATAGACAACTCCTTCTTCCTCCCTCATGTCTCTTAGGAATTCTTTTCCACTCATCAAAAGTACAGTGGATTATGCCTTTTCCACTGTTCCTTCTTGGGGAAAAAACTTCGTGGTTAAGCCCTTCAGCTAGAGTATACTGGAATGGGTGACCTCCCGAGAAGGCCTAGTGCCTCACCTCTGTGAGCATCACTTAGATGCAATGAGTGCTAAGTGGGCCATTCAATATCATTTCAAATTTGTTGCTTTAAGTAACTTACAAATTTGCAACTTAAGACTCCTCCAACCTAAGGGATCGATCCGGTGGAACATAGCTCGTAGTGATTCCACATGTTTTGGTGCAAAAGAAAAATATGAATAGCGTAAACATACCTATTTGGACATGTTAGAACAATCCGCTTGGTCACACAAGCTGCAGAATGAAAGTTGCACCACTCTGCAACTTTGCACTGCTTGCATTTGATGCTTTTTCCATCAAGTGAAAATCCGCCACCACTGGAAAACCACTCCGAGATAGCCAAAACCGAGAGAGGTTTTTGTAGACAGACTCAACATGATCCTATAGGATTAGATAAGAAGTTTCTAAGCATGATGACATCTAAGTAATAGCATGCGGAATTTTGCAGCCATTTTGCACTTTGGACCCTTAAGGGATTGATCCGGTGGAACATAGCTCAGAGCGATTCCACATGTTTTGGTGTGAAAGAGGACCATGCCTAGCATAAAAATACCTATTCAGATCTGTTGGAACAGTCTGCTTGGTCACACGATTTGTAGAGCAAAAGTTGCACCACTTTGCAACTTTGCATTGCTTCAATTTGACACCTTTTCCATCAAGTGAAAATCCGCCGCCACGAGAAAACCACTCCGAGATAGCCAAAATCAAGAGAGGTTTTTCTAGAGGGGTCCAATGCCTTTCTATAGGATCAGACAAGAATTTTCTAAGTGTCACGATATCCAAGTAATAGCATGCTGAAGTTTGTAGCTATTTTGCACTTTGGACCCTTAAGGGATCGATCCGGTGGAACATAGCTCAGAGCGATTCCACATGTTTCGGTGTGGAAGAGGACCATGCCTAGCATAAACATACCTATTCAGATGTGTTGGAATAGTTCGCTTGGTCACATGAGTTGCAGAGCGAAAGTTGCACCACTTTGCAACTTTGCACTGCTTGAATTTGACACCTTTTCCATCAAGTGAAAATCTGCCGCCATGAGAAAACCACTCCAAGATAGACAAAACTGAGAGAGGTTTTTCTAGAGGGGCCCAACACCTTTTTGTAGGATCAAATGAGAAGATTCTAAGTGTCACAGTATCTGAGTACTAGCACGCTTAAGTTTGCAGCCATTTTGCACTTTGGACCCTTAAGGGATCGATCCGATGGAACATAGCTCAGAGCGATTCTACGAGTTTCAGAGTGAAAGAGGACCATACCTAGCATAAAAATACCTATTTAGACATGTTGAAATAGTCCGCTTGGTCACACGAGTTGCAGAGCGAAAGTTGCACCACTTTGCAACTTTGCATTGCTTGAATTTGACACCTTTTCCATCAAGTGAAAATCCACCGCCATGAGAAAACCACTCAAGATAGACAAAACCGAGAGAGGTTTTTCTAGAGGGGCCCAAAGCCTTTCTATAGGATTAGACGAGAAGATTCTAAGTGTCACGGTATCCGAGTACTAGCATGCTGAAGTTTGCAGCCATTTTGCACTTTGGACCCTTAAGGGATCGATTCGGTGGAACATAGCTCGGAGTGATTCTACGTGTTTCGGTGTGAAAGAGGACCATGCCGAGTGTAAAAATACCTATTCGAACATGTTGGAACAATCCACTTGGTCACACGAGTTGCAGAGCGAAAGTTGGACCACTTTGCAACTTTGCACTCCTTGAATTTGACACATTTTCCATCAAGTGAAAATCCACCACCATGAGAAAACCACTCCAAGATAGACAGAACCGATAGAGGTTTTTCTAGAGGGGCCTAATACCTTTCTATAGGATCAGACGAGAAGATTCTAAGTGTCATGGTATCCGAGTACTAGCATGCTAAAGTTTGCAACCATTTTGCACTTTGGACCCTTAAGGGATCGAACTGGTGGAACATAGCTCGGAGCGATTCTACGTGTTTCGGTGCAAAAGAGGACCATGCCTAGTGTAAACATACCTATTCGGATGTATTGGAATAGTTTTCTTGGTCACACGAGTTGCAGGGCAAAAGTTGCACCACTTTGCAACTTTGCATTGCTTGAATTTGACACTTTTTCCATCAAGTGAAAATCCGCCGCCATGAGAAAACCACTCCAAGATAGATAAAACCGAGAGAGGTTTTTCTAGAGGGGCCCAATGCCTTTCTGTAGGATCAGATGAGAAGATTCTAAGTGTCACGATATCTAAGTACTAGCATGTTGAAGTTTGCAGCCATTTTGCACTTTAGACCCTTAAGGGATCGATCCGGTGGAACATAGCTCAGAGCGATTCTACGTGTTTCAGTGCGAAAGAGGACCATTCCTAGTATAAACATACCTATTCGAACATGTTGGAATAGTTTTCTTGGTCACATGAGTTGCAAAAAAATGTGTACAAATTGTTTACATGACCTTTATATGACCTTTTCACATTGTTTATATTTCAAATTTCAAAGTTTGCAAATTTCCTACTCAAGGAATTTACAGAACAAGGTGCTACTACACCAAACATGAACTTCAACCTTACAATATTTGAGTATATCTCATTATGTAATTAAATCTTATTACAATGCCTCTGGCACTTCGTTCTCTCAGATCTTTTACAATGTCACTCATACCTTCAAGATTCTCTTTAAATGTCTTAACCATAGGTGCTCATCATGAGGTTAACTTCAAATGAGTAACTTGAGATTCCCTCGCTAAGCTTCACATGCTCTCTTACAATGGCTTGAAATCAAAATTGAGATTTGTCAAAATCATCAAAATAAGTATGTTGCATTGCTGTTTTGGCTGAGATTTTCTTTGATGGCTCTTAAATCAACATTTTCTGCAACGAAAGATCAATCAACCCTTAGTAGTTTACTTACAAATACGCAAACTAAAAGAGAAAAATAAAGAGCATCCAAAATGGAAATGAAAAAAAAATAGATGGAAGGCACTTATAGATGTTGCATGCATGCATCAAAATAAGGATGTTGCATTGCTTTTGTGGTTGACATTCTCTTGGATGGCTCATATATCTGCATTTTTTGCAAGGGGACACCAATCACTGTAAAAGAAGATGATAGCATTGGCATCAAACAAATTAATGTGTATACAAGTATAAATTAATAAGAACCAATGTGCATATACTTACAAATTAATCCAACGAACCATCCGGGTCTGCTCTACTCTTTATTGTGTCAAGTATTGCCTCATGGTCAGACTTACGGACCTTCCATAACATCTTGTTCAAAGGTCTACCCCCATATTTGGTCAAATGAAAATTGTATGCCACAACAAGGTTCGAGTAATGAAGAATCTTACAATGCATGTCAAAGTCCTGAAATAGCCAATGTTTAACACTTGAACGTGGGTACCTTCTAAGCCATGTTCCAGTAACCACAACTGACCCTGTAGGGTATTCGATGTTTTCTCCATCTATAATTGGGGCCTCCAATTTATTTTTTGTCTCAACACAATGACACAAGTAATAGTCTGTTCCCTCTTCATTGTCTTCATCTGCAATAACTCCATAAACATGCCCTGCATTGATATGTGCAAAAAATCTCTTGAAATTTGTCAACATTATGAGTACAGTACAAAGTAAGATCTAACGATATGGAATTTCAACAACTAGGAAAGTAGATATATTACCTCGTTGAACTAGATCTGATATGTGGTCAAAGTCGACTGATGATTCTATTTGTGTCAGTTCCAATGTTGTCGAAGGGCGATACGTGTGAAGTGGGCTAAGATAACTTGTGAACCATTTGTCAACCCACTCCCCTGACTCACAATCATTGCAGTCTTGCATTGTATCGATACTCCATGAACCTATATTTGAGCTAAGGAAAGAGTGTACCTCACTCGATCCTATTAGTGTAGAACAGTCTTCATATGGTACAATGTTAGTATCATCTATCAACCAAAAAAATCTATGAACTGAAGACGTACCTTCATTACCTGGACCCATCAAAGCATCACACCACTCGACGATTGATTTTCCATTTGTCAAGTTTGCATTGTCTTTATACTTTAACTCTTCTCGTGCTAATACTCTTTTCATGCATGCTCCTGCACCATCATGCTCCCCCTTTCCATGTCTAGCCTCACAAAAATTCCACATATGTTGAACACCTGTAATGACATGCATCCTGCACAACCAGTAGAACATGCGCGAGTTCTTGAACTATGCTGCACAGTTATCAGACCATATTAAATGTTGATCATATTCTATGCCCCTATGAGCCAAACCACTATAGAACATTTGGAAGCAACCTTGCACGAACTCTGGAGAATGTGTGCGATCATCACTAATGTAAAAGTGGTACTCCCTCAATACCTTCCTTTGGTCATCTGTACTATAAGATGCATGAATGAATGCTATGTGCTCAAATATTGAAACTTGTGCGGAGTCTGTGAATGCACCTCATGTTGTGGTTGTAGAGTGTAGTTCTCAGCAAAGTCAACCACAGATACTATGCTTCCAACTGGAAAGGTGGCCTTGCATAGCTTGAACTATGTGTCCAACCATCGGGCTCTATGGGTATGCATTGCATACTCAAACAGTATACTGTCACGAAATGTGGTCATAAATTTGTACACTAGAATCTTCTCAATAACCAAATCACACCTTTTTGCTTGAGACCCATCTTTTGTAGCATATGCCACTATTTTATACTTCCTGAACTCTACTAGTTTTTGTCCCACCTCATCTGTGCTTTCCATATGTTGACATACTGGCATACGCTGGTCTGGCCATCCTCTATTCCACATAATTTTTTTGATAAGAACTCTCTTGAATATTTTGGTGGGGCTTCTATGCCACAATCCTGCAAAAGATCGTTAGTATGCAAATCTAAACATATAGAACGATAAACATCATAATGGTTAGAAAATTCAATATGTAGTCTACAACAACAAGTAGTGCGTGTGTGATTTATCTTGACATAAAAAGGTTTAAGCAGTTCAAAAAATCTTTGAGAAATACTAATTTGAGGATAATCATTCTCAAATTTCCAAAAAAATTGGGGTTGAGTCATATCCAAAAAATGCTTTGGATGTGGCTCACGATTCTGACTACTGATTCTCCTTCTCACCACATCCCTTTGATTCGAAGATGGCCTTGTGTTATTCTTCCAATACTCTTCAATTAGTGTTCTCAAGGCTTTGACAAATTCTTTATCTTTTCGTGACAGTCTCCCCGAGAATGCCCATAATTCATTTGTATCATTGCCCTCAATTCTTTGTCGCCTTTGAATGGCTCTTGATAAAGTATTTCTATTAATTCCAATTTTTTCACTAGTCTTTCTAATTAGGCGAGCTCTCTTTGTTTGACAACTTACCAAAGTTGATGTAATGACACGTCGGGTGACATTACTATCCTTTGAGCATGAGGTCTTACCCACACTCTCATAAGCATCCATTAGATTCTTCACAATAGTGTATTCACTCGATGCATTCGATGTTCTCAACCCATGAGTCTTCATGATGTTCCTAAAATTTACACCCCGCATCATTTCAACAAATAGTTGACATCTTGCAATCTCATTTAGCCTTTCAAAGAATCGTTCCCAAATCTTATCAACATATCTTCTACAAGTGCGTGTTGAAATCTTACCTTCCATGTGCTGCAAAATCTCATCATCAATATTAATCAAATACTATGGTTTTCTACGCAAAATTCTTGGTGGTGTTCTCCTAGGTACATACATCTCAACATTAGGAATTTCATCAATATTTAATTGAGGTGGGCTAGATTTCATACCTTCTATCGAGGGTGGAGAAGAAGACATACCTTGAGGTTCACATGGGAATGATGGCATACCTTCTTCGTCAATTTCGAGTGATGATGTACTCTCAACTTGAGATGTGTTGGATTGTATCCAACAATATTCACTTGTGGTAAATGGTGTCCCTCCATATTCACTTGCAGTAGATGGTGTCCATCCATATTCACTTGTGCTAGATGGTGTCCCTCCATATTCGCTTGTGCTTAATGGTGTCCCTTCATATTCACTTGTCGTAGAGGGTGTGTCTCCAACTACGGTATCTAAATCTGTCTTATGACGATGCTTTCTAATTCGTGCCTTTTGTGCTGCCAATTCCCGTTCTCTTTTCGACGGATGAGGTTCCTCTACAATCGGGTTGTTTTCATCAATCATTTCCAATTTCTTCTTTTCACGATATGCTGCCACCCGTACTCTCTCCTTTTCTTTCAAGGTTTCGTTCTCTTCCTCTGTTAGTTTCCTCTTTGTCTTTTTCTTCGGCATGGCGGATAATTTTATCTATACCATGGTAATGAGACAAATATTAGTTCCTAAAAAATGTATCCATTTAAGATAATTGAAAAATATATGTCATTGAAGGCTTCATTTAAATAATACTTACAATCATCTTGTACAAAAGTAGTCTTTTATTGTTGATGGTTCTAACTAGCCACCAAGGGAATAAGGACTATGATGTAAAGTCCAAATAGTTTTTTTGATGTGTGATTTAAGTAAAACTTAGGGTAGTCTAGAGCCTTGAAGTTTGGAGAAGCTTGAATGATGAAATTAGGCAAATTAGTCCATGTAGACTTGGCAATTTGTCCTAAAAATGGGAAAAGGGCATTAATGATGCTCTAACCCCAACCCAAGGGTCCTAGCACGTGGGAGAAAGGTATATAAGTTCATAAAAACCCTAATTGAGCATGTGGGAAATCTATTGTACGATTTGGAGTTTTGGAAGGGGAATTTGTGAGTTGGAAGAGTGCAAATTTCATTGAATTTCTATTTTTGTGCCTTCATCCAGTCAAGAATGGATTGAAAGGACCTGTATAATGCTTTGAGTCTTTCAATTGTGTCACTTAATTAATATGTGAAGCATTATATTAGCCATTTAGTTCAATTTCTTTATGTTTGGCAAGTTTTTTAGAGTTTTTGGTCTCATAGTCGGTTCAGGCTAGTTTTTGGAAATAATGATCCCCACTTGAATTCCCGTGGAAAGGCTACCATGGCCACTTGGAATTAAGTAGGGGACTATTTTTACATTGTACATATGGTGTGTGGTGTCTTGGTTTGCAGGGGAGATGGTGAATTCATCAAGAACTAGGCGAGTGCAAGTGCATTTTGGCTAGTGGCTTGGAGAGGACAGCAGTAAAGAAAGTTGCTAAATGAACTTTTTTGTGCTAATAAAGAGTAAGAGAGTGTGGGAACATGTATTCCAGACATGTGTGTGCAAGGAGGAGAGTTGAGGAGGTCAATGAAGCCCTCAAAATTGGAAAAAGGAGCCAGAACCCTAGAAACCCTTGAAAATAGGGGGTATGAGGATAGTCCTATGTACGGACACCAAAGGGACTAAAAACCTATTAAATATTGAAGCCTAGGGTACCACTAGAAATAATCTATAAAAATATTTTGGGTTTGTTAAGACCGTTTTTGAGAAAAGCCAAGAAATCGGGTTCTAGGAGGCTTAATTGGGCAAAAGGCTACAAGGTTTAAAATTGGGTTTTTCAAGAAAGCGATGGGTACAAGGTGAAAGAATCCTATGAAATGGATCAGTGAGGAGTCAAATAAACAAGGGGATAGTGAGAATACCCTTTCATATCCCCTCGAGCGGTTAGGACACTTTGGGTCAATGTGGAGCCCAGGGAAGCTTAGTGGTGAATTGAGAGCAATGGTGAAGAATTTGAAATTGGTGGAGAGTCTTATGAGGTGATAGGAGTTTAGGAGGGATCCTTGAGGAGGGTAGAGATAAATACCCTAGGAATACTAGAGAATAGGTCTTGGGAAGAGCAAGATTGCTCTTGAAAGATAAGATTCCCCATCAGTTGTTGAAGGAGTGGTCTATGTAATGAACTTTTGACCTTGTAAAGGGTATTTTGGAGATGTTTGATGCTTTGGAATGGTCTGGGAAGGCTTGGGTATAGGATTTTCTATAAAACCTCTCTCTTTGCATTGAAAAAGCGGGGTTTTTGTATTGGAAGCCTAGCTGAGCGGGTAAGTTCCTAAGACCTAGAAATTATCTTGTTTTGAGACCTAATTGTCTTTTCATGAATCAAATGTTTTGTGAAGGCAAATATAGTTGAATAAGTGTGTCAAGAAACATGTTGATTTCTTCCTTTGTACTGCATCAATTTGTGTAGAGGTATTGGAAGGTGTTTGGACCCTAGAGGAATGGGAGAGGCTTGGAGTTGCCTTAAAGGATGAATTTTGGTGAATGGTTTTGAATTTCTATAATTGGCAAGTGTAAATAATTGTGTATTTAATTTGGTAATTTAAAATGTGCATTGACAACCTAAGGTTATAATGACAAACAAAAATGAAAGAAAGCCATAATAGAATGAATAAAATTTGTAAAGACTTCACATACCTTAAAAACTAGACTTTCAAATGGAGGAGTTCAACCCAATTATGTAGCCTTAGCTTCTTCTTTCTTCAAACTCCACAACAATTTGACTTGTTCACAAGCTTGTTCCCTTCCACACTTCAATTGTATATCAATTTTCAATAGAATTCAAACTTCAATTGATATTATATGTCTTTCAATGTGGAAACTTTGCTATTTCATGCAAAGGTGGTAAAAAGATCATGGAAAAGGTGATGGAAAGTGAAAAATATGCTTGCACACTTCACAACATCATCAAAAAGATATTTTTTGTCAGAGCACACGCAAACCAGGGGAATATGCAAACTGTGGGCCTTCAAATCACGGGTATATTAATTTTTTTACCGTTTTAGTGAACTATAAAACACGCTCGCATTATAACACACACGTGTTATAACACGAGTGCGTTATGTGAAATTGGGTTTTCTTAGTGTATTTTTGATAGTATATGAGTTTCTGAGAGACTGGGAGGGAGAGAAGGGGGAGGGAGAAGGGTAGAGTGGGAGAAAGAGAGAGGGAGAGAGTGGGAGATAGAGTGGGATGGAGAGAGGGGAGAGTGGAGAGGAGGCGAGAGGTGAGGAGAGTGGGAGAGAGCGGGGAGAAGGAGGTGGGAGAGCTTTATGAGAGATTGGGAGGAGAGAGGGGAGAGTGGAAAGACAGAGAGGGAGGGAGAAGGAGAGTGAGAGAGGAGGGAGGCAGAGGGAGTGGAGAGGAGGAGATAGAGAGGAGGAGAGAGGGGAGTGGGAGAGCAAGAAGGAGAAGGGGAGAGTTTCAGAGAGTGAGAGGAGAGGGGAGAGTGGAAGATGGGAGAGGGAGGGAGAAGGGGAGAGGGAGAAAGAGGAGAGGAGGAGAGTGGGAGGACAGGAGGAGGGAGAGGAGAGTGGGGAGACAGGAGGAGGAGGTGGGAGAGAGGTTAGGGTTTAAGGGTTGGGATTAGGGGTTGAGGGATTAGGGTTTATAAGCTGATATTTTAGGTTGATGGATGTATGGGGGTTCGGGATTGTTTAAGGGTTGAGGATTAAGAGGGTAGGGGAGCTGAGGGATTAACTCTCAACCCCTAAACCCTAATCCCTCAACCCCTATACCCTCTTAATCCCTCAACCCTCAACCCTTAAACCCTTAAACCCTAATCCCTCAACCCCTATACCTCTTAATCCTTCAACTCTTAAACCCTATTCCCTCAACCCCTTTATACTCCTTTAATTCTCAATTAAATCCCTATCCTCAACTCCTAGAACCTTGTCTCAACCCTATACTTAATCTCAACTTAAACTCCTAATCTCAACTTTAAATCCCTTTCTATCTCAATGAAACCCCAAACCTTTAAACCCTAATCCCTTCAACCCCCATACCCTTAATCCCCAACCCCAAACCCCAATCCCTCAACCCTCACCTCCTCAACCCAAAACCCCATCCCTCAATCCCCATACCCTCTTTAATCCCCGAACTCTATACCCTCTTAATCCCTCAATCCCCTCAACCCTTAAACTTAACTCTCAACCCCTATACCTCTATCCCTCAACCCCTATACCCTCTTAATCCCTTAACCCCACCCCTCAACCCCTATACCCTCTTAATCCCTTAACCCTTAAACCCTAATCCCTCGACCCTTGAACCCTAATCCCTCAACCCTTAAACCCTAATCCCTCAATCCGTATACCCTCTTAATCCCTCAATCCTCAACCCTTAAACCCTAATCCCAACCCCTATACCCTCTTAATCCCTCAACCCTCAACCCTTAAACCCTAATCCCTCAACCCCTATACCCTCTTAATCCCTCAACCCTCAATCCTCAACCCC
>CM021110.1:73093062-73198294 GCA_007115665.2 Sequoiadendron giganteum
CCTCAGCTCTCAACCCTTAAACCCTAATCCCTCAACCCCTATACCCTCTTAATCCCTCAACCCTCAACCCCTAAACCCTAATCCTTCAACCCTTAAACCCTAATACCTCAACCCCTATACCTTCTTAATCCCTCAACCCTCAACCCTTAAACCCTAATCCCTCAACCCCTATACCCTCTTAATCCTTGAACCCTCAACCCTTAGCCATTAAAGCCTAATCCCTCAACCCCTATACCCTATTAATCCCTCAACCCTCAACCCTTAAACTTTAATCCCTCAACCCCTATACCCTCTGAATCTCTCAACGCTCAACCCTTAAACCCTAATCCCTCAACTCCTATAACCTCTACTCTATAAGCTATTAATCCCTCATCCCTAAACCCTAAACCCTTAAATCCTAACCCATAAACCCTCTACCCTCTATCGCCAATCCTATACCCTCTACCCTCAACCCTAATCCCCCAACCCTCAAACCCACTTAGTAAACTCTCTACCCTAATCCCTCAACCCTCTTGACCCTTAAACCGTCAACTCTTAAAGCCTTAAACACTCAACCCTAAACCCTCGACCCTCAACCCTAACCCCTTAAACCCTAAACTGTTAAACCCTTTATCCTCTACCCTCTAACCTCTACCATCAACCCAATACTCTCTACCCTAAACCCTAATCCCTCAACCCTTAATCTCTCAACCCCTATAACCTCTACCCTATATATTGGACCCTCAACCCTATTCCCTTGACCTTATACCTTAAACCCTTGATCTTCAACCCTCAACCCTTAATCCCTCAATCCTCAATCCTTAAACCCTAAACCCTCTACCCCTTACATTGGACCTTGAACCTAATCCTTCAACCATATACCCTCAAAACTATACCCTAAACCCTCTACCCTCAACCAAGTAAACCCTTAACCCCAAACCCTTCAACCCTAAACGCTTATACCTTAAACCTTCTACCCCATACCCTCAACCAAATACCCTCTACCATCAAACCTATTACCCTATACCCTCTACCATCAAGCCTATTCCATCAACCCTCAAACCTTAAACCCTACTACTCTAGAAACCATCAACCCTATAGGTCCTCCATCCTAATCCCTCAACCCTATACCCTCAACCCCTATCAGTTTCTCTCTATCTATACATCTCACCTCTCCCTCCTTCCCTCCCTCCCACCCTCTCTAATTGTCTCTATCTACCGTCTCCCTCTTTATGTGTACCTCTCATTCAATCAATCCCTACCACCCTCTCTCACTCCCTCTCTCTCACACTCCCTCTCACTACCTATCTCTCAAGTCTCTCCCTCTCACCCCGCTCACACTCTCAAGTCTCTCCCTTTCTCAAGCACCCTACCTACATAACCCTCTCTTTCTCTTTGTCTCTCTCTCTCTCCCTCTCCCTCAATTCTCTCTCTCCCTCTCCTCTCTCCCTCTCCATCCTCTCTCTCCCCCCCTCTCTCTCTCCCTCCCTCTATCCCTCCCACCCTACCTAGCTAAGTCCCCCTCAATCCAACCCCTTCTCTCCCACTCCCTCTCTCTTAAACTCTCACTTCGACCCCCTCTCCATCTCTCTAGACTCTCTCTAAATTCTCCCTTCATCTAAAGACATACATAAATGCATACATACAAGCATAATACATTTGTACATATAATCTTACATCCATACAAGCATACATACATACATGTACATAAAAATATATCAGCATACATTAATAAATTTGCATTTAACATAAAGTAAGACATAATGTGAGCGTGTTATAACGCGCTCGCGTTATGGGTTAGTAGACATGTTCCCCGCAGAAGCAAAAACCATGTCAAAGTGAGATATAACGCGAGCACATTATAATGCACTCGCATTATATCTTGCTTTGAGAATTACCGAACTTTAAGCTTGGTATGGCCTTGGAATTCCAACCCAAAGGTTTGGAGGGCATTCCTAATGACTAGAGATGTGTTTTTAAAAAATCCACCATATTTCTCATAATTGAGTTCGTGCTCACCGTCAGGATTGCACGTGGTTCAATATCGAAAAAATAGAGCACATGGGTAATGTTGGGTTATCTCTTAGCTATCCAACGACGTAATTTTTTTCACTTTCTGAAAATGTTAAGTCTTTCATCCATAATTTATTTTATCTGTATGTCTTTTTTTTGCCAAAAAGTAGTGTTTGGTATTTTTTTCGTTATAAATTAACCGTTCATCAATTTTTCAAATAAATTACATTTTTAGAAACTAGAATCCATTCTACAAAATAAAAAAATAAAAATAAAAACAAATCATTAGTTTCCAAAATTTGCAGGGGTAGCACGGCCAAAATTCTATTTTCAGGATATGTCCACTTCGCAAATTAGTAAAAAATCAAATATTCATTAAAAGATTATCAAAAAAATCATGCATCAACTACATACTATTAGCTAACTTCTGACCATTGCGATTTTAAAAATACTAAAAAAAAGTTCACCGTACGAGGGTTGTACAAGAGTTGGTATGTTATGTTTTTTTGACAAAAACAACACCAATTTGTGTACGTCCCTCATTTGAACCCCTTAATCTCAATAATTTTCAAAATAAATTAGTAGTTTAGAAAGTAGACTTGGAGCACTTGAATCCTTCTTTTTGTTCCATCTCAAAATTTTGAGTCTAAGTATCCTCAATTTCACATCCAAGGTTAGTATTTCCTGATTTCAGAAAAAAGTTGTCCACTTAAGTCCCCTTTTTGGGAACCATCTTGGTGCACTTACCCATATGTGAAGTTAGAAACACTACAATATAAACTATTAAATTGATATGTAAATGATGCAAGATAAAAAATAATTATCATAAAAGAAAGTTTTCAGAATTAAACATTGGAAAAAAGTATTAGATTATATATTATCTTGTAACATTAACATAAAAATAAAGGCCATACAAGTGCTCTAATGATTAGATTGATAGGAAGGACTAGGTAGGTGAGATGAAATAATTATAAAACCATGGGTAAGTGCATGGAAATGGGGGACCAAAAGGGGAACTTAAGTGGCCACATTCTTTTTCTTCTAAAATTAGGAAAAGTTTATCATGGATGAGAAATTGAAGATAGTTAGGCTAAAAATTTGAAGTTGCAACAAGAATAAGAGTCGTAGTGCTCTAAATATAATTTCTTAACTTTTTTTAATGGTGGAGATTAAGGGGTTCAAATGGGGGAGCACACAAAGTGCTCCTATTTTTGTCAAAAAAACATTACATAGTGTCTAGTGTGCTGCCCCTAAAAAGAGTGTTTTTTTGTATTTCAAAAATCACTTTAGTGAAAAATTAACTAACACCATGTAGTTTATGCTTCATTTTTTTGCTAATTTTCTAATTAATATATGATTTTTTACTAATTTTTAAAGTGGACACATCCTAAAAACTAATTCAATGTACTACCCCTTAATTTTTTAAGAAATTGATCAAAAATTATTTTCTAAAATGTGTATAGAATAGAGTCTAGTTTGTAAAAATGTAATTTGTTTAACTTTCGATGAATGGGTAAAAAAAGAAATAAAAAATATCATACATAGGTTTTTTTAAAAATGGAAACACTAGAAAAAAATTAAAGATCAAAACTTTAACATATTTGAAATGTAAAAAAAAACCACATGGTTAGAGCGCTAAGAGACAACTCAATGTTAATGTGTGTATTTTTTACTCACGTTAAAGATGTTTGGAGAGCACACTTGAGATTGTGTTGTTTTTAGAATTTGCAAAAGTATGTCTTTGGGTATTAACATGTGATTCCAAAACTTTGGGTTGGTTATCCAAGGAAAATCCAACCCTAAGTTTGGAAATACCTAAAGAAGATAAAAATACAAGCATGTTATATTGTGCTCATTTCTATGTGAAGAAAAAATGAAACCTACTTCTTCATCTATATCTCCAAGTATCTCTCTCTCTATCCATATCGTCCCTACCTCTATCTCTCTATCTCTCTGTCTCTCTATCACTCTCTATTTGTCTATATCTCCCTCTATCTATCTCTCTCCTCTCCCTCCTCCCTCTTAACCTATATCTCCCTATCCTGAGCTCTATCTATCTATACTTCCCTCATTGTATCTCTCCCTCTCTATATATTAATCTATCCATCCCTCTCCACCTCTCCCTCTCTATACCTATCTCTCCCCCTCTTCCCCTCCCTTCCTCCCTCTCTATCTCTACCTCCCTCTCTTTTTCTCTTCTCATTTTTCTCTTCATCCTCGTCGTTCTCTCTCCATCCCTTTATCACTCCCTCTCTCCATATCTATTTGTCTATATCTACTTCTCTCTATCTCACCCTTTCTCTCTCCCTAGCCTTATCTCCATATCTATTTATCTATCTATACTTCTCCCTATCTCACCTCTCTCTCTCTCTCCCTATGCCTCTATATATCTCTATTTTTGTCCCTCTCTCCCTCTCCTTCTCAATATATTGAGAAATATCTCTCTCCTTCTATCCCTCTCCCTCTCAATATATTGAGTTATCTCTCTCCCCCTCTGTCCCACCTCTCCCCCTCTCCCTCCCTCTCAATATCTAGATCTATCTCTCTACCTATCTCTCCCCGCTCTCCCCATCTCTCTCTCTCTCTCTCTCTATATTCCTATATTTTACTATCCCCCCTCTTTCTCTCTCCCTCTCTCCCTCTCCCCATATCTATTTTTCTATCTCTAATTCTCCCTATCTCACGCTTTATCTCTCCCTATCCCTATCATTTAAATCTCTCTTGTTCTATATATATAATGCTCTCTATCCATATCTTTCTATCTATATCTCCTTATGTCTCAATATCCCCCCTATCAATCTTTATCTCTCAATATCTCCCTCTATCTAGATATCTATCATTCTCCCAACCCCCTCTCTCTCCCCCTCCCTCTCCCTCTCTTACTATTATGAGATAGTGTCTAAAAAGTGCTAAGAGAAAGAGACTGCTAAACTATGATAGAGTAGTTATCGGACCTCATGGAACCTAATAATGTTTCATCTAAACCTAGAGGTAGATATGGGTCCCTCTAAATTAACCTCTTTCATTTTTTGTTAACACCGCACCATTTCACTTGGCAACAACAAATGTATTCTTACAAAAAGCATCATTTGATAGAAATACAAACATGGAAACAAAATATCTTGCATTTTGTGTGTGGTGGGACTAAATCAACTAGGCCAACACATCTAAGTGGGTGGGTGAATGCTACTAAAGGTTTATGTTCATTTGCCAAGTAATTCAATACTTCTAGGCTACACTATTATGACAATGTCTTAAGAGTCATAAGAGAAAAAACTACAAAGCTATGATGGAGTAGTTCTCAAACCTCGTGGCACTTAGGAATGTTCTATCTCGACCTACAGGTGGAAATGGGGTACCTCCACATCAAAATATCTCTATTATAGTCAAATCCACACCATTTGACCATGCCAACAATGAATTCATTCTTGTAAAAAGCATAATTTGAGCAATGAAAATATGAAAATATGAATATCTTGTGTTTTATGCATTATGGGGCCAAACCATCTATACCAAAAAAATTGAGTGGGTGGTTGTGTTGCAAGGTGTGCACCCTTGGTTTCCTTGTGACGTGTAGCCCAACGCTTGGGTTCATGACATGGCTTAACCGCCTCCTATGGATTCATTAACTTTGGCGGTTGTATCGAGCATTAACAAGTCATTATTTTGGTGCAATGGAAACCATCTATGCAATAATTGGTATCAGAGCTTGGGTCACAAGTTCAAACCCATCACTTATGTTGGTGGGATTGTTGCAAGGTGTGCACCCTTGGTCTCCTTGTGTTGTGCAGTGCAACAATTAGGTTTGTGACATGGCTCAATTGCCTCTCATGGATTCATTTTAACATTGATAGTTGTATCGAGCATTAGCAGGTCAATACTTTGGTGCAACAACAACCATCTATGCAATAGGGTGAGTGTTACTAGAAGTGTTTCTATTCATTCCCTAGGTCATGTGGTACTTATAGGCTACACTAATCTAAAATAGTGCCTTAAGAGCTCTAAGAGAAAAAAGATACCAAACTATGATGGAATAATTCTCAAACCTCATGGCACCGAATGTTCCATAAATACCTACAATTGATATGGCATCCCTCAATATTGATCTTTCTCAGTTCTAGTAAACTCAACACTATTTGACCATGTCAACAAAAAATGCATTATTGTAAAATTTTCATTTGAGAGTAGTCCAAATGTGGAAATGGATATATCTTTCGTTTTGTGTATCATGGAGCTAAATTGACCATGTCAAAAAAATTGGGTGGGTGGGTTAATTTTACCAAAGGCATCCATTCGTTCCTCAAGTCACTCAATCCTTCCAAGCTACCCAATTCCAACGTACTGTCTTAAGAGCCATAAGAGAAAAAATTTACCAAAATATGATGGTGTAGTTCTCAAACCTTGTGGAACCTAGGAATATTTTGTTTAAAACTATAGGTGCATATGCAGTACCTCTAGCTTAAAATCTTAGTTTTGGTCAAATCCACACCATTTGACCATGCAAATAACAAATGCATTCTTACAAAAATCATCATTTGAGAGTAGTGCAAACATGGAAATAGGAAAATCTTATGTTTTGTGCATGGTGGAGAAAAACTAAATGTTGCAAAATATATGAGTGGATGGTTGAATTCTATCAGAGCCATTTTTTTCTAGGTCACATAATCCTTGTAGGCTACTTATTTCAACATAGTCTATTAAAGCCCTAATAACAAAAACTACCAAACTATGGTGAAGTAGTTCTTAGTGCTCATGGAACCTAGAAATGTTTTATTTGGATCTACAAGTAGATGTGAATTCTCTCCACATTGACTTATCTTGGTTCTATTCAACTCCACACCATTTGACCATGTCAATAATGAATGTATTCTAGCAAAAAGTGTCATTTGAAAGTAATGCAAATGTACAAATGGGCATGTATCTTGCATTCTATGTGTGGAAGGGAAAAATAATTTGGGCCACGATGTTTGGGTGGGTGGGTGAATGCTACAAGAGGTTGTCATTCATTTCCTGATTCAACCAATCCCTGTAGGCTATGGTATTTCGATGTAGTCTCTTAAGAGCCCCGAGAGAAAAAAATTGTCAAACTGTGACAATGTAGTTCTTAGAGTTCATGGCACCCAGGAATGTCCTTTTCTAGAAATAAAAGTGGATATGGGGTCCCTTCACATTAAAATATCTTTAAATATATGGTTAAATACACACCATTTGACTATGCCAACAATGAATGCATTCTTGCAAAAAAGTGTCATTTAAGAGTAGTGCAATTGTGGAAATATACATGTCTCGTGTTCTATGTATGTTGGGGCCAAATTGATTACACTATAATACCTTGGTGGGTGGTTGAATGCTTCTAAAGGAATTCATTTTTTCCCCAAGTCACTTGATCCTTGCAGGCTATGCTATTCCAACACAGTCTCTTAAGAGCCTTAAGGGAAAAAACTACAAATCCATGATGGAGTAGATATCATAGCTTATAGCACCTAGGATTTTTTTTTTGGACTTACAGGTGGATATGGGGTCCCTCTATATTAACCTCTCTCAATTCTTGTGAATTCCACGTTGTTTTAACCATGCTAACACTAAATGCATTTTGGTAAGAAAATGTCATTTGAGAGTGGTGTAAATGTGGAAATATACATATCTTGTGTTTTGTGCATAATGGGGCCAAATTGATTGTGCCAAAACATCTAGATGGTCAAGTGAATAATATCAAAGAGAAATTTAGTTCCCCAGGTCACCCAATCCTTGTGGGCTATGTTATTTTAACACAATCTCTTAAGAGTCGTAATAATAAAAACTACCAAACTATGTTGGATTAGTTCTCAAATCTCGTGGCACCTATCAAATTTTTGTCTAGATCTAGACAAAGGGGTGGCGTTGCCCAAAGGGCGACCACACCCTAGAGGAAAATGGCAGGCAGGGATAGTTAGAAAGAAGGGGGGGAGGAGGGTAGTGTCATCCAAGACATGGGTAAGTTAGGGATAGTGACGGGGGATAGAGGATCAAAATAAAATGATTGGGTATATGACAAAGTTTGTGGGGTGATTACAGAGATTCGAGACATTGCGGATGTAGGAGAGGAGGTTAGAGGTACTTGCGGTGATGCAGCAGGCGATGACTAGAGTAGATCATCAATGTCTAGTAGAGGTGTGGTTGCTGCATTTCCTAGGATATCTATTTATCAGAGCACATCGGGTGATGCTGACAGCGTTGATCGAGTGTTGGGACTCAACGATGTCGAACTTTCATCTTCCAACATGGGAGATGACCGTGACACTGGAGGATGTCTGGAAAATTTTGAGGTTGTCGATAGTAGGTCGGTTGGTTAGTGAGTTGAGATTGAAGGGAGAGGCACTGGACCACACCATGTGGGTCCTGTTTGAGCAGGAGGACTTGCAGGTGGAGAAGAATGGTTTAGACGTGGATCAGCGGACTAGGAGTACCACCACTGCCATTGTACTTGTGTGGCTTGATTAGCGGAATAATCATGCCAGACAGGGGTGGGATATGGTGTATCTTAGGTGATATGGAGGTTGTCTGACATATCATCGAGGGGAGAGATGGGCAGTTTGTGTGGAGACCATGCATACTGGCACAGTTATACAGAGAGATGCATGTGGTGTGCTATCGGGATGTAGTCAGCATGTGTCATGTGATGTTGTAGGTATGGGCGTGGGAGCACATTAGTGTGGCCAGACTGGTTGTGGTGAGGGAGGGACGGACAAAGGGGACAATGCTGGTAGACTGGTGGTATGATGTAGAGGATGGGTGGATGTTTCAGTATCAGGGTGCAAGGGACTTGGAGAGGTGGAGAGTTTGAGGGACTGGGTACAGAGGATGGAGGTAGAGAGGGAGGTTATTCAGACACAGATGTGGGTATTGCAGGATGAGAGGGATGAGGCAATGACACATAGACATGTCTTGGAGAGGGAGGTAGCAAGGTTGCAGGGTCAATTAGATCAACTGTAGTGAGACCGAGACAAATTGGTGGAGGGTATGACCTGGTCGTAGGATCAAACAGGGTAGCCATAGGGTGGGACATACATGACAAGGGAGGAGAGGAGACAGATGTAGGAGGAGATAGAGTTGTTGCGAGGTGACAGAGATAGGTTGGCGGTCGAGATGTCACGGGTGCAGGGATAGGTAGATCAGTTGCGGATGGTATAGGATCTATAGGAGTAGGAGAGGAGAGTCCTTTGTGGTCATCGTGATAGGTACAGATCAGAGCGAGATACCGTGAGATTGTAGGTGGCAAAGAGGGATGAGCTCATATGAGATTCCAGCTATTATATGGGGGTGTACTATATGGCAGTTCCAGATCCAGTGCATCATGTACCACCCTTCATTCGGGCAGTGCCTCAGATGATGACACCATCACGGATAGCAGAGACATATTCACAGGGCCTCAACAGCTATAGGGAGACACCGCCACATAGAGGTTCAGTGTTAGACTCACCATAGAGATCGGATGGAGCGAGCATAAGGTTTAGAGTACCAGAGGCATAGGAACCCAATGTTTGATAGGTACAGGGTAGGTATAGTACAAAGATTAGAGTAGATGCATAGTTGTGTACTCGTACCCTTATTTTGTGTGATGGTTATGATGGATATTGTATATTATGGGATTTTAGATATGCGAGGACCCTTATTGACATTTATGTGATGCGGATATGATGGATGACTTTATTTATGCATTATGATGTAGTGATGGATATGTTTGTATTGATGTATGTTTATGCTAATGTATGATGATGATTAATGATGATTGTATTGATGCCTAATGGTGGTGATGTAGCATGTGATGGATGCAAGATATTTTATTATTTATATGTTGTGATATGCATGATGTCTAACACTTATGATGCAGGATGTGATGAATACAGGAAAATTATGTATATGTTGTGATATGCATGATGTCTATATGTTTGTGATATGCATAATTATGTTTATGGTGGACGTATGAACTAAAGTGAATGGTAAGAGGTGTAGAATAATTAATGACAACTAGCCTACAAAATTTAAAATGGGTATGCAATTTAATGTAAATAAGGGCCTGCAATAAATGATGTGATGAGTGGGGTGGATTGCATCTATCAAGAAACATAGGACCCCAAAGAAGAAGAAAAAGAGGGGGGAGATGGAGGAAATCATCATTTTCACAATCTAAAATCCTAGGGAAAAGAAGAGATGAAGGATACACGAATGCAATGGATGAGAATAATGCAATGTACTATGAATGCAAGTTACCATCCTTGGAGCACTGATTTTTTCTATAGCATAAGACACCGAGCATCACGGTATGTAAACCAAGACGACATAGTGTCCTATGAATACACACGCACAACAAACAAGAAGGCAATCCTAACACCCCAAAATTGTGATGAGTTTGGTCGGGCTAGGTATGAGGATAGCCACAATCACAAAAAGGATGCCCCAATGTAACATGAGACCCCAAGGATCTTGGTGGATACTACTCAGGACAACCAAGAAGACAATAAACACAAGAAAAATCAAGATATGCCCCTATGTTAACTAGTCCAAAACACAACATAATATTAAAGATTATGGTGGCCTTGGAAAGTAATGATAGGGAGCTAAAATGATAAACAAAATTTCAAAAGCATCAAAAGATCATAATCAAATTCAAAACATCCTTTGCCATAGGATCAAGCTAATGGATGGGGTTGATGCGGTATGTTAGGAAGGATACATCTTGTTGAGACCAAAGATGGATGCTAAACTAAAAGATTGATTAATGACACATTATATTTGGAAACAGATTAACCCTTGTGATATAGATGGATTCTATTTGTGAGGTACTAGCGAGATAAGGACATATCTCAATAACAAGGCACAAGACATAAAACACAGGACACAGGACACATACTGACACAACCTAAAGACCTAGGGCCTCGACGATTGATCAAAGATCAACCTTGCCTACGTGAAAGCGTAGAGCCCTCATAGTTCAAGAAAATACTATGGTAAAAGCGAAAAGAGGATGATGAAGACAGATGGATGACCGAGACAAACACAAGCCCTAGGAGCAGATCAAAAGATCAACCTTGCCTATGTGAAAGCGTAGGGGCAATGTAGTTCCGAAAGGATGAAAGACCGAGGATGGAAAATATTGAAAAGTGGACCATGAGGATGGACGATGAAGGGAAAAATGCCTCGGGGGCCGATCAAAATATTAACCTTGCCTACGTGCAAGCACAAAGGCATCGTAGTTCAAGATAGGACATGATGAGACCTAGATGGGGACAGACATGAGGAGTGAACCTAAATGGAGACAACCACAAAAATGAGATGACACAAGCTCATATTAGGATAATAAGCTCAGGATATCGGATGGTGGATGACGGTCATCCATTGCTCAACTAGAATATACCAAGCGACGAGGTGACGCAAGTGGATGGGAGGATATAGGGATTGATGAGCCGAGGGATAAGCCACAAAGTAACCAGGACGCAAGGTAGATAATGATTAGGCCCTATACAAGAGGTGCCTATTGCCAGGTTTTCATCAATTGTACGTATCCAAGCCGCCATGTGGGGGTGGTTTTCACCATAGGACAAATTATTTCTTTTTACTATTTTTTGGATTTTTTTATTTTTTTTGTATTTTTTCGACTTTTTTTATTTTTTTGTATTTTTTGAGATTTACCAGGAAGGATACCCCAATTTACCTAAGTATAGAATTTCTTCAAATGCATGATGTTGATGGGTTCTTCCAAGGGCTCCCCTTCAGGGGTAGATAGCCTGTAAGCACCAAAACCATATTTTGTGGTGATGATATAAGGGCCCAACCAATTTGCTTCAAACTTACCCTTTTTCTCTCGATCTTGTTGATTCCACTGGTTCTCTTTAAGGACCAAATCACCAACATTAAATTGGAGAGGGTGGACTTTCTTATTGTAGCTCCTTTTGAGTCGGTGCTGATAGGCTTGTAGATGGTTATAAGCCTTGACCCGTTTTTCATCTAGCAATTCCAATTGTGCTAGTCGTGCCACTCAGGTGTCTTCGTCAGTGATGAGATTCTTGAGTGATATTCAGAGTGAAGGGATTTCGAATTCGATTGGAAAGATGGATTCAATGCCATAGACAAGAGAGTATGGAGTAGCGTCGGTGGGGGTGCAGATGGACGTACGGTAGGCCCAAAGAGCCGGATGGATATGGAGGTGCCAATCTCGGCTAGTGCTATTGACCATCTTCTCAATGATTTTGATCAATGTTTTATTTGTTGCTTCTTCTTGTATGTTACTCTAGGGGTAATAGGGGATGGACCAATGATGTTGGATATGATAAGTATCACAAAGGAGCTTCATACACTTATTCTTGAATGGCTTTCCATTATCGGTGATGATGGCGGAGGGGATACCACACCTGCAAAGGATATGGTAGAGGAATACCTTAGAGATCTAAACATCGGTGATTTGAGTGAGTGGTATGGCTTCCACCCACTTGGTGAAGTATTTCGTGGTTGTGATGATAAAAGTGTGACCATCAGAGGATGGAGGGTAGGTCTTTCCAATCAAGTCGAAACCCCATTGTGAAAACAACCAATATGTTGTGATAGGTTGTAGCTCTTGTGCTCGAGCGTGAATCAAATCTGCATGTTGTTCACACGGAAGACACCTTTTGAAAAATTCACAAGCATCATGTTCCATTGTAGCCTAGTAATACCCTACTCTTAGGATCCTTTTGGCTAAGGTCATACCATTAGAATGGGCACCAAAAATACCATTATGCACCTTTGTTAATGTCGTGTAGGCTTCGGTTTCATCTAAACAACGGAGGAGAGTTCCATCATACCCATGTCAATAAAGTGTATCATCGATGATGGTGTAGCAGGCAGTGCATTGGATAAAGGATTTGCGTTGGTTTCTTGTGAGATCACGTGGGAGGATGTTGTCATGAATATAGGTGTAAATTTCATGGTACCAAGGGGATTGAGGACCTACAATATCGCACACCATCTCGCTCTTAGGGATATCATATGTTGGGATTAAGAGTTGTTCAACTAGTAACTGACAATCAGTGTGGTCTTTTGGCATGTTGAGGAGAGAACCAATGGTAGCCATAGTGTCTTCTACCTTATTTTGGAGTCTCGGGATCTGCTCAAATTGGATGGAGGTGAAATATTTTTTGAAGTCATCCACCATACATTTGTAAGGAAACAAATTTTCATCTTTTGTTAGAAACTCATCATTGACCTATTTTATAACTAACTGGGAGCCACCAAAAACTTGCAGATGAGTGATGTGCCATTGAACTACGATTCTAAGGCCTGTGAGAAGGGCTTCATATTTGGTGATGTTCTTGGTGCATAGAAAAGCCAATCTGAATGATTTTGGTATGTAATTTCCTTGGGGGGTGATAAGCAAAATTCCTGCCCCCGATCCATTAATAGTGTGTGATCCATCAAAGTACAGTGTCCATGTGGTAGCTTCTGATACTACAAAGACTCTTTCATCTAGAAATTCGACTTCTATGGGGTAGGCATCTACTAACAGAGCATCTGCCAACTGATCTACTATTACCTATCCTTTGATTTATTTTTTTTCCACATATTCTATATCAAATTCACTGAGAAGCATAATCCATTTAGCCATTCGGCCAATTAGGGTTGTCTTAGATAATGCGTACTTGAGGGGGTCCACTTTTGATATTAACTTTATTGGATGGCTAAGCATATAATGACATAATTTTTGTGTATTGAAGACCACAGTGAGACATGTTTTCTCCATTGGTGAGAAATTAAGTTCATAACCGACCAGTGTTCAACTGATGTAATAGATTGCTCACTCTTTTGAGGATTCATCATTTTGTGCCAACAATGCCCCCAATGCAACTGAAGTGGCAAAGATGTATAGCAAGAGGGGTTTTCTAGGGATAGGTGGCATCAAGATTGGTGGGTGGGCCAAGTATTATTTGATCATATCAAAACCCAAATGACATTGTTGATTCCATTTGAAGGTGGCGTCTTTCTTTAGAAGGTGAATGAATATTTGACATTTATTTGCAAGCTGGGCTATAAACCGATAGATGGATTGTAGTTTTCCTTGAAGGCTCCTTAACTATTTTAGGTTTCTAGGTGGAGGCATATTCATGATAGCTTTTACTTTAGCAAGGTCAACCTCAATGCCTCTCTGGGAGACTATGAAGCCCAACAATTTCCCCGACGTGACACCAAATGACACACTTTTTCAGATTCAGTCTTAGCTTGTACTGCTCTAAGCGCTCGAAGATCTTTTTCAGGATGGCAGGGTGCTCTTCTCTGGTTCCAGATTTTCCCAACAATTCATCAACATAATCCTCTAAGATAATGTGGATGAGGTCATCGAATATAACAATCATTGCTTTTTGATTTTTTGCCCCCACATTTTTGAGGCCAAAGGGCATGACATTGTAACAAAAGGTACCCCAAGGTGTTGTAAATGTGCTCTTGTGTTGATCTTCAAGGGCAATTTGGATCTGATTGTAGCCAGAGAAGCCATCCATAAGGGATAACATCTCATGTCCTGCAGTAATGTCAACCAACATGACGATGTTAGGCAATGGAAATTCATCTTTTGGACAGGCTTTGTTAAGATCCCAAAAATCTGTGCAAATTATGATGTCTCTATTAGGTTTAGCTATAGGTACTATGTTGGAAATCCAATCAGAATAATCAATGGGTCTGATAAAGCCAGCATCTAGTAATTTTTCCAATTCTTTTTTAACTAATAGTGATACCTATAGGTGCATCTTTCAGAGCTTTTGCTTGACAGGTTTGGCATCTGGACGAACATCCAAATGGTGTATGACAAGATTAGGATCCAGGCCGGGCATATCAGAATAAGTCCATGCAAAATTGATAACCCCTTCTCGAAGAATTTGGACAATGGTGAGATATTCCTCTTTTGATAAAGATTTGGCTACATAGGTGATCCTTGGAGTTTTCGTTGTCCCCAATTTTACCTCTTGCGTCTCTTCAATGAGAATAGAAGACTACTCAGATATTTGTGTTCCCACAAGGGGAAGATGAACGTCCCCATCTTCTAGTGCCTTATTTAGGTTTTCACTGTCAGATACACCCTTTGTTTTTACTTTTTCCCAGTCAAAAACCACCTCAGTGAGGTTTTCACTTGATGACCTATTTTGTTTTTGTTTCTTTTTTATTTTGTGGTTAGGGCATTCATCTTCCCCCAATCTCATTAGATGTACGTAGGTATCCTTTAAGGTAAATGTGTCGATAGGTGCGCTACCTTGCAGGTCATGATCTATAAGTTCAGGATGTTTGAGGGATAAGCTTATGGTGCAAATAGACAAGCATTCAAACATGGCAGGGAGGTCAACATGATTCAAATCATCATATGTGTGTATCATGGACTCTGCTTTCGGTATGTCTTTGAGGGAACTTTCATTGACACTAACATTGTTAGAAGTGCTAGAGGATGTCACAAGACCCTTTTGTTTAGTATCATAACCCAAGCCCAAATTTCTTGGTCAGATGGTAGTTGCTTCAATGGGCTGACATTTTCCTTGTTCTTCCACACCAAGGCCTTCGCCTTGGTAATGAAACTTTTCAATGAACTTGGAGGCACGTGGATAAAATTCTTGAAAATATTATATAAGGGGACGTGGTGGCTCAGGTTCCTCCTGATAAATCCTTTGAATGATATCTTCTTCCATTTGATCTTGAAGGGATCCCGGATCATTGAATGTTGTCAAACCCATGTTCTTGGAGGTGAGTGTAAGTGTCTTTTCTTCCACTTTTTGTACTGGCAGAGTTGGTTGACCATATGTGTGGGGTGAGGGTGGCATGGTTGCCACATTTAGTGTGGTATGCATTTTGTATTCACCACATCCCTTGTCTATGATTTGGACCTTGGTGATGGTGGAAGCAGGTGTGGATGATGGTGGAGATGAGGTTTTTAGTGTATTGGTGGATGGATGAGAATCAGATGTTGGGGATGCCCCATTTTGACTCCTGGGCAGTAATGTGAATGTGGAAAGGAAGCTTCCAAGGCATGACAATATTCAAAAGGTTGGGGATCAGCTTTTATGGTAATCTCCATTCCTTGAAATGGGAACTTTAAACATTGATGGTAAGTGGATGGGACGGCTTGCATAGAATGAATCCATGGACGACCAAGAAGGATGTTGTATGGAAGTTCAAGGTCCAAAACATGACACATAGTGTACTATAAAATGGGGCCTACTTGAATAGGGAGGAAAATAATTCCTTCAGAATCCTATTTTGGGTTATCATATGCCTTGATGGTGATAACTTGACTTCTTAAATCAACCTGGGTGTATCCAACCCGTTGTATGAATTTTAATGTGCAAATATTTAGGGCCGAACCATTATCTACCAGTACCCTTTTTAATTTTTGAAAATTTACACCCACCTCGAGATGGAGGGGGCAGTTATGGCTTGAATCAAGATGTGGCATGCCTTTTTGGCTAAAGTCTAACTCACAGGTTGATGAGAGATTGCCTACCAAAGCTTGGAATTGAGTGGGGTCAATATCATTGGGCACTTGTGTGCTTTGCAAAGCCTTATCCAAGATGTCTTGATACATGGGAGATGACTTAGGCAGATCTAAGATGGATATTTGGGTTGTAGTCTTGCCTAGGTGGTCTAGGATTCTATATTGTGGATTGATGGATTGTTGTTGGGTAGATGGAGGAGTTGTTGGGACTGTGATGTGGGTTCGCCAAGTGGTAACCTCACATTATGGATCTTTTCCTCTGACATGTATCATGGATACACATGGCTCCACTTGTTCTACTTATGAGACCACACCTTGATAATTGTATGGCACATTTTTATAACTGATGTTATTGGTGTTGTTACCTTGACTGTTGTTGTTACTACATCTAGGATTAGAGTTGGAAGTACTAGGACCCTGGTTGTGATTAGGAAAATTGTTTTGATATATCTGGAGTTGAGCATTGGATGAAGATGTTGTGTTAGCATCTACATGGATTTCACCTCGATCGATGAGGCCTTGAATGTAGGTTTTTAGGCCTTGAAATTTATCTAAGGTATGTCCCTTAATCTTGTGAAATTCACAATATTCATTGTCTTTAAACCAAGAAGGCTTGGGTTTAGATGTATCAAGAGGTTTGGTGATAGGATACATTATGGGATAATTAGCTTGAACAAGCTTGTTAAATGCCATGCTAAGGGGTTCTCCCAACTGAGTGAACCGTCGTTTGTTTCCTCCTTGGTTATTTTGGTTAGATTGTTGTCGTTGTGCCCCTTCGGGGACGAATATGGCATTCTGGACTGATGGTTGTTGCTGAGGAGGGTATTTTTGTGTGGTGGTGGCCACCTAAACATGTTTGGTGTTAGTGACACCATCATTGACAACATTTTTATTTATATTCCAATAACGCGGTTTATCCCCAAAAGATTTTTCTCTATCATAATTAAAATGTTTGACTTGCCCTTTTACAACAAGGGCTTGTTCCAAGATGGGGCCCTTCTCCAAAAGTGCCGCAAAGGTGGTGATACAATGGAGTTGGAAATTATGAGCCATATCTGGGTGGGAATTTTTGATAAATAATGTGACCATGTCTTTTTCTAATGGTGGGAATTTCATCCTACTGGCCAAGGCAAGCCATCTTTGCAAGTAGCTTGCAAAGGTCTCTCCATCACGCTGCTTTTCTTTCAGGAGATCTAGTGTGTCAATATCCTTCTCTAGATTAAAAGAGAAGTGGGAGATAAAATATTCGAATAGTTGTGTAAAGGTTTTGATAGATCCTTTTTCAAGGCACATAAACTAGTTAAGCACAACTCCTTGTAGACTTTTAGGGAAAAGTCAGATAAGATAATTGTCATTGTGCATGACCTCTTGGAAATGGGCATAAAATTCATAAAGGTGGGCTCTAGGGTCCCTGGTTCCTTTGTATTTATCAAATTTTGGTATCTCAAAATGTTTGGGAAAAGGAATCAAGGAGATGGAGGGATCAAAAGGATAAGGACCTATGTCCTCAAACTTGGATGTTTGTTTACCTGCTCCAGCGTGTAGGTCCTTTAATGTTTCTTTTACTTGTTCCAATTCCTTATTGACGAGATTCGTGGGAGTTAAAGTGGTTTGATTCTATGGATAGTATTTTTCATATGGTGAGGATGGCCCTACCACTGTCGTATCATAGACGGGTTGAGTTGGATACAAGCGTGTTTGCTGATTATAAGTGGATTGATAGTTGGATGATTGATTGTGATGAGTGGGAGCCAATTGTTGTTGATAGTAGGAAGCGAGGGATGGGTCCTGTTGTTGTGTAGCATTTTGGTAATATGTGGAGGTAGGGCCTCTTTGTTGATGTGATGATGGTTGTTGGTAATAGGAAGTGTAAGGTGCCCCCTGCTAATAGTTGGTTGTTGTTGAAAGTAGGGCGGATAGGATTGCTATTGTTGCACAATGGTGGGTTGTTACATGGCATATGGGGATGGATTCGATGGTTGTTGGTGGGGATGATTTTGAGGTTGCAAAGGATTGGTGTAAGGTGGCAGTTGGGTATGTGTTTGGTTTTGAGAATTCTGATGAGGATTCATATTGAAATGGGATGGAATAGTGTATGTGCTAGAGGGATGATAGAGGTACTTAGTAAGCGGATTATGGTGTGTTTGTGTAAGGATACACACATGTTGTTGCGGGGGTCATTGTTGTGGTTGTTGTTGATGGGATGGGCGAGATGAGATATGTTGTTGTTGGGGGGCGACCACAAAAGGGTTATATGGTGGTTGTTGTGGCTGTGAGGTAGGCTACACTACTTGATGTGATGGTCGTGTAAGAACATTAGTGTGTTGTAGATGTGGATGCAAGGGTTGAGATGAAGATAGAGCGGTAGCAGTATGTTGTGGTGGTTTTGGTAGTGTGGTGGATTGGTGTGGATTATTTGGAGGCTAACAAATTGGTAAGTATAGGTGTGCCCCCATTATTAGGATATGGGGGGGGGGAGTGGTGGAGAAAATGGGATGTACGATGGCATACCATAGGTATTGGGATCATTAGGATCTGGTGGTGGAATAGTAGATGTTGTGTTCGAAAGATGAATATACTCTTGGACTTGATGGATGACGGCATTTCCAAATTTAGGATGATACAAATTTTTAGTGGCTACACCTTCAGGAACGTAGGAACTCTCTGGAACATTTTGTGAGGCTTGTGCATCTACAACTTTGGGAAGGGCATATTGTGATGTATCAAAACTGGATGGTGTTTTAACTCCCTTCATGAGTAAGGTGGAAAGGATCTTATCTCCACATTCGTTTAAGAGATGATCTGTCATCTGGACATTGGCAGGGTTACTAAGATATTCATCAATAGTAACATCGGGTTGATTAGCCATATGTTCATCACCGGGTAGTGTGGTACTCTGGATGTCGGTGTTTGATTGGGATGAGGCATCATTCTGGGGATCTTGTGGATTGGCCAGAATGTTATGGGGATCTTGCAGAGTATTTGGAATGTGATTAGGATTGTGTGGGACGTTCGAGTGGGTACCTTGAGCTTGTTGATCGACCATTTTCCTTTATGCTTGAGCGCAGGTCAGAATGGGCATGAACGTGCAAAACAACTAAGTGGTTTCAAGATGCAACTAAGTTTCTAAGTGACGATCTAAGTGATGATTTGGATTGGATGTTGGATTGGTTGATAAGATATATGGTGGATCAACTAATGATGTATCAATTAATCAAATTATCACATAAGGATTTGATTAGATCTGATTGGTAAGATGATTGAAGATTAAATGGTTTGGATGATTTTGAAGGGTTCCTAAACCAGTTTCAGAGATCACCTTAGGTGATGCAAAGTGTTGATTGATCAGATTAAGGATGAATTGATTATCATGGCACCGAATCCACCTTGAGATGAAAGGGGATGGATAGGGTTGATGATAGTGACCAATGTAGGATGGATAGCGATCCTAAGCGGGCTTTTCAAAGATGACGATCAGATTCAAACACTGAGGTCAATTTGGATGATGACTCCAAACAAATTTCAAAGGATAAAGTGATGATGGGTGAATAATACAAGGAGGATCATGGATGCAACCTATATGATCTAGAGAATGATGTAGATGCAAAAGGTTGTGATATGGGTGAACGTGATGCGCAAACAACCAGATAGTTAATGGTCCTTTTTGATAGCACAGGAGGTTGGATTTTAAAATCAAGCAAGGAGATGGGTGAAGTTTTAGGTTAGGGTTGCCCAAAATTTTGGTCAAGGCTGCCCCTCCAGGTCAGGGCTGCCCAAACAACACGGGATGTTGGATTTGACAAAATTTTGACTTTCAATAGGCCAAACAGCTAGGTAACGATTCTCAGAATGGGAAAATGGATACTCAAAATGGACAGATGAATGATCAGAATGGATGGTTTGGTACCTCAGAAAATGGAACAACACTTAGAATGAGGAAATAGGTTGTTGGAATGAGCAGACAACTAATGAACAAGAGCCAAAAAAGGCTATTTTGGAGGTCAGGGCCGCTCTTCTAGGTCAAGGCCACCCAAGTTGAGGTCAGGGCTGCCCCTGAGGGTCAGGGTCACTCAAACAAAGGTCAGGGCTACCCAAAAAGAGGTTGGGGCTGCCCAAATAGGAAAAATAGTTAATTTTGTTGACTTGACATGGCCAAACAACTGGGAAACAGGGGTATAGGGTCGCCCCTATAGGTCAAGGTCGCCCCTCTAGGACAAGGACACCTCTACAGAATGGTTTGATCCCAACTTAGTCAAAATAGTGATAGAAAATGATGAAAACAACAAGTAAAATGACCAAAAATTGAGTGACAAGTACTAGTTTTTCACAAGAAGACTCTTCAAGGAACACAAGCCTAATTTTAGTGTTAATATTTGGCCAACACAGTCCTCTATCTAGGCTTAACAATTTTTTTAGTGGCATCCCTGATATATGCACAGTACGTGGGGCACAACCATGAACACCAACACATCTACAAGCATGAGTCGGGAGCAGCCAGCGAGAGACTGGGAGCTCGAACCAACCCTTCACATCTAACTAGGTATCACCCTAGTTAAAATGCTCTGCCAAACACAACGTGAATGGATTGAGGTATAGCTTTTTCCTCCCCCCTTTATATACCCCTTCGGTAACACATGGTTGGAATCATCCCTTAGGGTGATGAAATCCCCAAGTAGGTCCCACTAATAAATGTAAAAAAGGATAAAAAATGGACTAAGTGAGCTATGATTTATCTTCACCCAGGATCGCCAAACGCTACAAGGGGATTGGATACGTCAATAACTCACTTCAAACATGGCATTCATTAACCCTTTAATTAGTCCTATATTCCTATTTTAAGAAAAATGGAAAGACAAGACTAATTTGGACACTATTTTCCACCTGCAAAACACGTGTTAGTAGTTTCGTTTCTTTTTGTCTTTGACAAATAGTCCTTCTGAATCTGCAAGAAACAACTGGTAGAAACTGATTAAAAAAACATCAAAAAGATCTATTCCTAGGTCAAGGCCGCCTAAGCATGAATCCTATAGAAAATAGAGTCGAAAAAATGTAGAAAATAGTGAAAAACAATAGAAAAAAATATGTTGTTAGGTTAGGGCCACCCAAACATGAAACCTGCATGAAAAATGGTCAAAAAAAAAGAAAAATAGCAACAAAAAAATCTGATGCTAGGTCAAGGCTGCCCAAATAGAGTACCTACACAACAAAATAATCAAAAATAAACAGAAAAATCTATCGTTAGGTCAGGCCACCCAAACATGAAACCTGCACAACAGACTGTCAGAAACAAAGAAAAATAGTAGCATAAAGATCTTCTACTAGGTCAGGGCCACCCCTATAGGCCAAGGCCACCCCTATAGGCCACGACCGCTCAAACAGAGTACCTGCATAACAAAATAGTCAAAAATCAACAAAAAATAGCAACAAACAGTAGCAGACAAATCTGTTGTTAGGTCAAGGCCGCCCAAACATGAAACCTGCACAACAGACTATCAGAAAATAGAGAAAAAAAACAATAGAAAAATCTACTGCTAGGTCAGGGCCACCCAAACAGAGTACCTACACAGCAAAACAATCAAAACTCAACAGAAAATAGTAGCAAACAACAAGAAAAAAATGTATTGTTAGGTCAAGGCCGCCCAAACATGAAATCTGCACAATTTACTGTCAAAAAATAGAGAAAAACAACAGTAAAAAAAATCTTTTGCTAGGTCAAGGTCGTCCCTACAGGTCAGGGCCACCCAAACAAACTACCTACATAACAAAACAGTCAAAAATCAACAGAAAACAACAACAAACAGTAGCAAAAAAATCTGATATTAGGTCAGGATCACCCAAACATGAAACCTGCATAATAGACTATCAAAAAACGAAGAAAAACAATAGCAAAATAATATGCTACCAGGTCAAGGCCACCCCTATAGGCCAAGGCCGCCCAAATAGAGTACTTGCACAACAAAACAATCAAAAATCAACAAAAAATAGCAGCAAGCAGTAGTAGAAAAATCTGTTGTTAGGTCAAGGCCGCCCCTCCAAGTCACGGCCACCCAAACAGAAGACAAGGCCACCCCTCTGTATCAAAATCTATAAAAATCTTTAAAAAAATAGCAACTGTTAGCACAAAAAGAAGACCCGTGAAGTGGGTCCCACCAAGCGTGCCAGAAATGTGAAAGGGAAAAACGTACTAATCTAAAATGCAAGAATACAAAGACACCTAACACCTCAAAAATGATTAGCCTAAGTTAAACACAAGATAAAGGGAAGATGAAAATGAAAATCAAATTAATATACCTTTATCCATGTTTCCCTTGGTTGGCCCTTTGATAGTTGATATTATGTATGCTCCTTGATAGAAAAATGATGCAAAGTGCTTAAAGTGCAAAATGAAGATGTAAATAACTAAGATGGATATTGGATGAAAATGATGTGATAATAACTTATGGAGGCTCAAATGGCTCAATATCATAAGTTGGCTAAGAATTCATAAGGATCCTTTAATGAAGGAAGAAGAGGGGTATTCATAGGAAAAGTTGAATTCTCTAGAGAATTCAATGGTCAATATTGAGCCACCATGGCCAAGATGGAGGGCTATGGTGAGTTGAGGACTCACAAGCCCTCACATTTGAACATGTGGTGGGTGAGTTGTCCAAAGGACAAGGTGAGATGGACAAGGGTAAAAATGACATGGAAGAGGCCATGTGGTCCCAAGGTACTTGTACTTGCAAGTACTTTGGGATGGGAGAGGATGTCTTTAAAAACTTATTCCTTGGCCCCATGTAGAGCTAAAAGTGACAAGTGATGATTTTTAGAAAGTCATCATTTGTCAACATGGGGAATGGGAAATACCTTGGAGAAATAAAAGTGTGTTTTTAATTCATTTTTAAAGAGAGACTAAAAGATAAAACAAGATTCCTCTAAATGAGGTCCTTGTCCTCTAGGTACGATGTGACATATGAGATGTCATGGGGAAGACAAATGCATGGGGGGAATAAGTGTGAATTTTTAATTCACATGGGGAAGAGGTCAACCCAAAAAAAGGTAAGTATCAAGAAGGTTGACTTAAG
Source organism: Sequoiadendron giganteum (assembly GCA_007115665.2). Lineage (NCBI taxonomy): Eukaryota > Viridiplantae > Streptophyta > Pinopsida > Cupressales > Cupressaceae > Sequoiadendron > Sequoiadendron giganteum. The sequence goes on from CM021110.1 coordinate 73,116,601, forward strand.
GACATGCTAAAAGGGGTAAGTGATTAGGATTAAGATTGTGCAAACAAATGATTAGATTAATTAATGATGATTAGAAACAAGTGACAAGTTATGGAGGATGTGACATTAATCCTCATTAAGGATATGCACATCTTAATGAAAGATTGATTAAATTAATCCAGTTTAGTGAAAGATTATGGAGAATGTGAAAAGGAGAGAGAAAGAATGAATTGAAAAAGATAAGGATAATTGACTAAATTAAATAAAGTGATTGCATTTATTTAATTTAGAGTTGAAGTGGGATAATGTATAAAGTATTTAATTGATTTAATTAAATACCTTAGGAACATTAGGGAAAAAAGAATATTAATTAAATAAATATTTTAATTAACGTTGATGAAAGGGATGGAGGAAAGGATAAATTTGTCCTTATGTAAAGGGTCAAATTTAGGTGTCTACAGTACCCTATCTAAGTTTTAGTCAAATTAACACCATTTGACCATTCCAACAATGAATGAATTCTTGCAGAAACTGTCATTTGAGAGTAGTGCAAACATGAAAATATACATATTTTATATTCTATTTATGGTGGGGATATTTACCAACTATTCCAACAAATTAGTGTGGGTGGGTAATAAAGGTGTCCATTCATTCTATGGGTCTCCTAATCCTTGTAGTACATGTTATTCTAACATCGATTCTTAAGAGCCATAAGAGTAATAAACTACCAAACTATATAGAGTAGTTCTCAAAGCTCGTAGAACCTATGAATGTTCGATACAATGCAAAGTTTCCTAGGTTCTAGAGTTTCCAAGCTATAGGAAACCTCCAAAAATCACAACCATGGAGAAGGGCATGATAAAACCTATAAATCATTGAACTAGCATGTAGCGAAGAATTCCTATACCTATTTGGCATTTTCTTCTCCACAAATTGCACATGAAATCATGTCCCAAGAGGTTTCAACGTACTTAAAAAGTATGGATGAATATTTTATGATCTAAAAATTCTTATTACAATAATGGTGAACTGGTTTTGTAACATGTTGTGGCATGGAAGAATACATGAAATCTATAGGAGAAACCCTTTTAAGAAGTGCACCATTATTTTTAGTTTTTTGATTGTCCTGGAGTGTGGGTGAGTAGGTGAAATAGTGTGCCAATGTAATATTTACTATTTTTTGTAGGTGTTTTGTGGGATTTTAGGTCTAGTGATATAGGGGCATCGTGCTCCATCAAATTTTGGTTTGTGTTTTTCAATTTCTCTAATTCAAAGTTTTTGTTTTGTAGTTTGGTGTTTTGTTGTACAACTTCTTGTCACTACTCCTAGTTGTTTTCTCGTTGCCTTAGTAGCAGATGTTAATTTTTGTACTTCCTATCACTTGAGTGATAAGAAATCTATGCATCGAAGGGAAGTTACTAACTATTGAATCTTCTTGGTAGTTATCTAACCAAACCCGATAGTAAACTTGTCGATTTGGTGATCGATACTTAGTCTAACTTTTTTGGTGTGATGATTCAGTTTCATTGGTTGTCTTTGAATCCGTTACTGTTATAAAGGTGTTTGTGTATCCTAAGGCGTTATTGGAAGCCATTGGTGATTTGGTGGAAGCAGTTAAGGAGTCTAAAAGGCACCACAAGTTAAAGAAAAGAAGAGGCCATATCAAATAGCAAGGAGGTCAATAATGTAAGAGAGATTGATAATGTAGGAGAAGCCGAAGAGGTGATAAGAGGATGTAGGTTGATGAAGACTAGAGATTAGATTAGAAGAGTGAAATAATCAGTTAGTTTTTAGATTTTCAACTATTTTTTGGGTGTGGTAGATTGATCCTTAGTAGGATTGCTATCTCTGTAAAACTAAGAAGGTATATTCGAATAAAGTTTGAATAAAGATATTGTTTCCTTGTGTCTTTCATGTATGTGTTATCAAAGTAATTTTGTCACATTCATTTAAAATTTAATGATGGAGTCCCTATTTTATATCTGATCACTTTTCATAGCATTATAAGCTCCTGTAGCTATCTTATTGATTATTGGATTGTGAGGAAAGAACCACCGAATCAAGTTCAATTTGTGAGTGTCTTGTGGAGGAACTACATTAATTGGTATCAGAGCTTGAAAGATCTGGGTAACGAGTACTCAGTGTGAAGGATGGGTATTAGTGTGATTAGACCCACGATAATCCCATATTGGGATAGATATTGGGACTATAAGGAGTGCATAAAGCTCCGAAAATAATTGGTAGAGATTGCCAATAGAATGGATATTCTAGAAAAGAGTTATTTTCTTGATAAGGTAGTGATTGCAGGAAATCTAAAAGAAGCCAAGGAAAAAGAACTTGTAGTGGAGCCGAGTTATGGGGAAGACATTATAGTTAAGAAAGATGATGATAAGGGAGAACATCGTGCTTTTATTCCTAAAAATGAACAACTCATGGAAGAGAATAAGGAAGTGGAAAAAGAGGACAGTAAAGATGAAGGTGGAAAGAGTCTTGTAGAGGAATCTAAAATTGAGGTAAATGATGCAAGCACGAATGATTTAATGATGCGGTATATGGAAATCAAAGTAGAATGGTTGGAGAATATTGTAGATGGAAGCCCAAAGATAAATGATATGATGGAAAAAGAAGGAAAGAATGATAAAATAACAAAGAAAAATGGAGTGGTCACAAAAGAAGAAAGTACAAAAGTTTCCAATGGGATAAAAATAGATGAACAAGCAGATGCAGACATCATTTCATTTATGCAAAGTACAGATGGAGTTTTACTTGGTATGATATTAGACTGTAAAGTGGAGACAACATGGTGGGGATGTGAAAAGGTAAATTGAAAGATAAGATATGCATAGAAGGAAATAAGTAGACAAATCCAGATCGAGAAACTTCATAGACGAAAATGCAAGTATGGATGTCCAGATTCAAGAATGATAAACAATTGGAAGATGAGGAAATAGAAGGTGAAGTTGCAAGATGACATTGCAAAATTCATGTGGGGGAGAACATGATTTATGTTCCCTGGGGAGTTTGATGCAAGGGCATCATGCTCCATCAAATTTTGGTCTATGTTTTTCAGTTTCTCCAATTCGGGGTTTTGTTGTGTAGTTTGGTATTTTGTTGTAAAGTTCCTATCGCTGCTCCTAGTTGTTTTCCTATCGCCTCAGTAGCAAATGTTAACTATTTTACTTCCTATCACCTGAGTGACAAGAACTTTATGCATCGAAGGAAAGTTACTAACTATTGAATCTTCTTGGCAGTTACCTACCCAAACCCGATAGTAAACTTGTTGGTTTGGTGATTGATAATTAGTCTAAATTTTTTGGTGTGACGATTCAATTTCATTGGTTATTTTTGAATCCATTACCATTATAAAGGTGTTTGTGTAGCCTAAGGTGTTATTGGTAGTCATTGGTGATTTGGTGGAAGTGGTTAAGGAGTCCAAAATGCATGATAGTTTAAAGAAAAGAAGAGGCCATATAAAATAGCAAGGAGGTCAATAATGTAGGAGAAGTCGTAGAAGCGATAAGAGGATTTAGGTCTATGGAGACTAGAGATAAGATTAGAAGAGTGAAATAATCAGTTATTTTTTGGATTTTCAACTATGTTTTGGGTGTGGTAGATCGATCCTTAGTAGGATCGCTATCTCTGTAAAATTGAGAAGGTGTGTTCAAATAAAGTTTGAATAAAGATATTGTTTCCTTGTGAGTCTTTTATATATGTGTTATCGAAGTAATTTTGTCACATTTAGTTAAAAGTTAATGATGGAGTCCTTGTTTTATATATGATCGCTTTTCATAGCATTATAAGCTTGTTTAGTTATCTTATTGATTATTGGATTGTGAGGAAAGAACCACCGAACCAGGTTCAGTTTGTGAGTCTCTTGTGGAGGCACTGCATTATCTAGGAGATACTTATGGATGTGGATCATGTTGCATTTCATGCCATCCTTATGACCCATCATTGAAATTGATCTAAGAGATCTTACATGGGTCATATTGCATGAGTCTCCCTTGGAAAAATTCCTAAATTTGGTTGTATTGAAGTCATCAGCCTTTTGGTCATTTTTCATAACTTTGTCAATCGTCACCTCAAATTTTTATAACTTTGTCAAGCATCGCTTAGGTTTTCATAACTTTGTTAGTCATCACATAGGTTTTCGTAACCTTTCATTTTCTCAACGCATCACACAGGGTTCATCTTTGCAAATTTCTAAAGTGTGGTGGTGTCTTTAAATGTTGTCTTAACTTTTGAGGCCTTGTCTAAGTAAAGTTGGGTCATTTTGGAGTTTTTCTAAAGTTAGGAAACTTGCATCAGTCTTTAACAAGGTTTTTTAAACTTTATTTTTCCTCACCCATGATGATAAAAGATTTGAAAACACAAGATAAAGGGTTTTCGATGTTTCTTATTGGTTTTAAAACCCTTGTCGACTGTCGAAAAGGTTATTAAAACTTGGATTTTGACTAATCAAGTGTTCTGGGATTCCTTCTTTCACCTTCCCCTTTCTTTCCACCCATCCACAACCATGCCTTCGAAGGATTCACCCAACTCTTGATATTTCAAATATCAGAGTTTGAGCTTCCACATTACCTCTTACTCAATAAGAGGTAGCCTCCTCCTTTGATTCCTTGATCCCCGATCCCACATAATTTCTATTAGAGATCGGGCTTCCTGCTTTCGCCTTCCCTTTATCCTCTTTCCTTCCTCTTTTCTCCCTTACCCTTCCATCAAAATTTGGCTAAGTGTTAGATCTTTGGAGCTCAAAGGTTAGGGTTTCACCTTATCTCTTACCATTCATCAATATGAGGTAACCTGATAGGCTGACCTTCAATGCCCAATAGATATCAACTTTCAAACTTCATGGTTTAGCTTTCCCTCCTTACAGTCTTCAACAAATAGTATTCCTGATACTCGAGGTCTTAAGTTTGACACCATGCAAAAAGTGGTGTGAGGTGATATGATGCCCGACCTCTGATAGGAACACATATTCGAGGGTCCAAACCATTTATTTCAAGATCAAGTAGGGGTTTCCTAGGGGTTTCCTTCTGGGCTCGACACCCCAACCTTTCACGTTTTGGCGTATTTTTCATAGCGATGCCATTAATGGCTAAGTGACCTTCTCACCTGCCTATTCAACTTTTCTGGCTCGAGAAAAATATTTATTTCACTTCTTCTTGGTTTTGGTTGATTTCATGGGCATCCACACCTATTTATTGCTAATTATTTTCCTTCCTTTGTTTCTCCATGCCTAGATCGCTAAATTCATGAGGGAATTTTTAGAGGTATGGTGTGCACATCTTGGTACATCTTGGGATCATCCTTTAGCATGGTTTTCATGATCCAGTTGCCTCAACTTTAATCTAGATTGTTTTGTGCTAGTTTCTAACCCGAAGAAGGGCTAGGGTTTAGCTAGAGTCGACTAAGTTATGCCTGAACTATAAAGGCAAAATTTATAATATTTTAAAGGGTTCTTCCCTAAATTTTCTCTAATAGTTTTATGCTACTCTAGCATTTTGTGATTGTATAACTGGCTTCCACGCATTTGTTTCAATAAAAATCATTCATTTTACCTCTTCTCTATGCTTGCAATCTTGTGTATTGTTTGATATCTTTATGCATGCACTATTTTTATCATTTTTGCAAGGAATATTATTGTGCTAGTTGGTTGTAAAAGTGTTGATTTTGGTAACCTCTACCCCTTTTGATCTTTTAGACTTAGCCTTCATGCCCCCTTTGTAAATCTAATAAATTTGAGAACTTTGTGACCCCCTCAAATGATTTAGTTGACACCCTGTGCATCAAAAGTAGGAAGAACACTCATAAAATTGGTGCATCACCTTTCCCTTATTTGCAGTATTTCTCCTTCTCCCTTTTTCTCCTGCAAATTCATAGTTTAGGGTTAGTATAGAGCTTTATAGTGTTGGGTTGGACCAACCTTCATTGCACTTGGTTTAGAAAGGAAGGTAGCCTTCTCCAGAGATCTAACCTCATTTTTACGGTCCCACATCTTGAGGTTAGTTCCATTGTTTCAATGGAATGTTAAACCCCTTTTTTAGTTGGGTGTAATTCCAAGTGACAATAGTTTTTGGCACACCCGGTTGGACTAGAAGAAGTTTCATTTCACAATTGTTGAGAGAGTGGTGCTACTCTTAATAATTTGGCCTTGAAGAGACACACATACAAGGTACCAGACAAATTTTATTTTGAAGAAAGAATTCTACATCAAAGTTTGTGACTCAAATGCTAAGGAGAACACATGGTTACAAAGTAGACCCGTGCATTCATGTCAAGAATCTAAATAAGAGCATCTTCTAGAGGTAACTTCTAGTATACTCATCTCTCATTTTATACTTCCAGAAGAAGAAATAGACAATCTTTTCCACCCATTAAGATAAATAGAAGCTTGAGTCCTCTTAGAGGCCAATCTACACCACCATTGGGTAGATTGTTTCAAGTTAGAATACCTCCTATTTAGACATAAAGGAGCTTATTCCATATGGCTAGAAATCAGCCTTTTGTGCCTTATAATGGGGGTAGCCCACTAAACCTACAAGAGCATGATGAAATTCCTATGGCTGCTTTGAAAAGCCTCCCATTTTTTAATGGGGAAGACCAAACCATCCTCGTTGAGCATATTAAAGATGTGGTCTAAATATGTGCAGTTCACAATATTATAGAAGAAAATGTTGCTCTTAGACTCCTAGCTACCTCATTCAGGAGCAAATCATTATAGTGGTTCAAAGAATTTCCACCCAACTCCATTCACAATTGGGACAAGTTAGGTGAGAAATTATGCAAGCAGTTTGAAGATAAATCAGACCATGTGTCTCTAGTGGAGTAATTGATGACCATCAAGGGAGCTCCCCACGAGCACACAACTGACTTCAATTTTCACTTTCAAAAAATTTGGAATAGAATCCCATTGCTGGAAAAACCTTCAACACAACATGCTTTCCTATATTTTTTGAGGGCTCATAATAGTGACATTTTGTAATGATACAATCTATGGGTGCACAAACACTTCTTGATGCTTCTGAAGTAGTTGTAAGAGCTAAGAATAGTCTCATCCAAGCCGGGAAAATTTCCCCAAGACCTCCCACATTCTTTCCTGAGATGCCACCAACCATGCCTATGCAAGTGCCTCAAATAACCCCTCTACCAATTTCTTCTACATAAGAAAAGGTTGTCCCAACATAGTATTTTGAGCTAGAAGAGATAAAGGGCCTCCTCTAAACATTCAAGAATGAGTTGGTAAATATTAAAAGGTAACAATTTCAAAATTATAGGCCTTACCAACCCCAAAATCAAGCACCCTACTGGTCAAATCAAGAAAATAAATTTCCTTATCAAGCAAATAATCAAGGCCAAAGGCAAGCCCTTAACCTGAGATCCGTCCAAGCATATAATCTAAATACAACAAGCACATCTAAAGAGCTAGCGCCTGCGCAAAATAACCTATCTCAAGAATATGAGTGGTGTTTTCCTTGAAATTAGTCCAATAATCAGTCTACTTGTTCAAATGGGATGATCAATCAAGCCTTAATGGTACAAAATTCACCTAGTTCACAACCAAATGCATTAGATGAGACACCTTTTCAGCAGCAAGAACAATTTCTAAGTGACACTACACTACTAAATTGACAAGGACAAGAGTTATGTGGGGTTAACCAAGACCATAGTTCTATAGAAACAACACAAGAAGCAAGAAAAGAGCCATTGAAGTAGTGCAATTGTTAAGTAACAAGTCTCATCAAACCTCTAGAGTGAACCAAGAGGTTTTTAGACCATCTACATCCAACATACCACATGCATTGCAAAGAAATAAACAAGGCACCATCGGGGAACAACTTGGGAATTAGCCTCAACCAACCCACTTGCAAGGAGATACTACTATTACAAAATCTCAGCATAAGGTAAATGTTGCTCCTTTAATATACTTGAGCATATGAAAAAAGGCTAGAGTTAGTATGTCTATGTGGGATTCTTTTTCCATCCCAAGGTAAAAATACTTGTTGCAAGCTGCCCTATCAGATGTGGGTGTATCAAAACCACAGGTGGTGATTGGCAAGTTCAAACAGCTGGTGGCTAGACCAATGACACATGGTTCACACCCCCTCCTCATTTGAAAGATCTAGCAGGTGTAACCCCATGAGGGAGGCCAAGAGGGAGAGGAGTAGCATTAGGTAGAGGTGGAGGCAAGGGTGGTGGCAGGGATGGTCAACAATACCAAGGGTAACATGATCAGGTGGATGGTTAGGGGTAGGGCCAAGGAGTCATGATGGAAATCAATAGGTATTAGGATAGATCCCATAGTATCCACCACTATAGCCACCATAGGGACCACCAAGGGACCACTAACACAACAACTACCATCGAGGCCAAATCCCTGAAACACCCAGATTCAACATTTGGCATAGCAGCTACAAATAGTCACAACTAAGTACGATCCAGCTTGGCAATAGATTTTGGCACTTACCGTTGAGAGGGATCACAAGCGATAGCTTTGCCAAACCTTTTATGTACAACTAGCTCAAGAGGTGGGTAGGAGGTAGCAAATAGAGGTTTTTTCTCAACAACAATATTTTCAGGCACAAGGGCAGGTGGGCCAGATAGTGGTGGCACACCTATATGGGTAGGACAGAGAGGAGGTGTCATATAATAGGACACTATATTATAGAGATGTGCCTCCACACCACTGGCAAACTGATTTTGATCATAGGATCCAGGTGCAGTTGAGTGCATAAGGTGGCCAACCCTCTATTTGGTAGATGACACAAATTTCATATACTATTCCTCAGAATGGTCCTTCCTCTAAAGATGAGGTCAAGCAAGTAGAAATTAATACCAGGGCAGTAGAAACACTGGTGAGTGCTTTGACAGATTCGAGGATGACAAATGTGATGGGATTGAAGACTGCATACGAGATTTGGAAAAATGTGAAAACATTGTATGAAGGAGATGCATTAGTGAAAAGTGCTAAGCTATAAAGTCTAAAAGGAAAATGGGAGAGCTTGAAGATGAGAACATATTTTCCTTCTCACATAAGATAAATGAGTTGGTGATGGACATTAGATGTACTAGTGGAACTTTGGATGATAATGAAATTGTGGCTAAGATACTTAGATTTGTGCCCCCTTCTTACAAGATAAAAGCTCGCGCTATTGAAGAACTCAACATAGTGACAAATATTACAAAAGACATGCTGATTGGAAAAATTGCTGCATTTGAATTGAGTGAACTCGGTGAGTTTTCTCCTAAGACTGAATCTGCTTTCAAGGCTACTGTATATAGGAAAATCAACTAGAGATATGATTCAGGAGAAATTTACAAGAGAACATTTAGATATGAAGATGAGATGAAGCGAATTGAAGATGAAGAAACGGAATCGGAAGAACTAGAAGCATTGATTGTGAAAAGAGAATCAAGAGGTCATGGTAAGTACAAAGGAAAATTACCTATTAAATGTTTTTCTTGCAGTAAGATAGGTCATTTTGCATCTAGATGTCCTAAAAGACTTTCAAAGTACAAACCTGAGAACACTAGATTTCAAAGAAAGTGCTATTATGCTGAAGAAGGTGTAACTGATGAAGAATATGATAAAAAAATTGGAAATGAAAATCAATGGGTATTTATTGCTATCAAAGAAAATGGTCAGGTGTCTATTGAATCTACTAGTAATGTGAATGTTGAGAAAGATCTTACAACCAAAGTTGAAGAGAAATATGAGTGGGTAATTGACAGCGGATGCTCACATCATATGATTGGTGACAAAAGCAAATTTGTAAGCTTGGAAAACTATGATGGTGGTTTTGTGAGGTTCGAAGACAAAACTTCTAGTGTGATTCATGGTAGAGGCACTATTTATTTTGGTGGTAAGCACAATACTGATGATGTTCTCTATGTACAAGTCTTAAAGCACAACTTTTTGAGTGTTGGACAAATGGTAGACAAAGGTTACAATCTATAGTTCAAGAATGGTAAGTGCAGAATATTGGGAAGTTTAGGAAATATGATTTCTTCAAGAACAAAGACAAAAGGTAATACATTTCAATTGAGTGCTGCTAATGAAAGTTGTTTAATTTCTCAAATTGATCTAAGCTATTTATGGCATAGGAGGTTGTGTCATGTGAACTTTGATAATATTGTCAAGATAAGCTCTACTCAAGCAGTTAGATATCTACCTAAGTTAGTGAAGCCTACTAGCACTATGTGCAAGGAATTCCAGATGGGAAAGCAAACAAGAAATTATTTCCGAAGCAAACAGTATAGCTCTAATGGAGTACTGGATTTGATACATACTAATCTATGTGGTCCTTCCATAATTAGAATCCTACAAGGTGAAAGGTATTTTATGTTTCTCATTGATGATTATTCTAGAATGATATGGGTCGCTTTCTTGAGAGAAAATCATGAAGCATTAGAAAAGTTCAAAAATTTTAAAGCTATGGCAAAGAATGAGACAGGTCAAAGGATCAAATGTCTAAGTTCAAATAGAGGTGGTGAATTTACTTCATGAGAATTCAATTATTTTTGTGAAGAGCATGGAATCCAAAGACAGCTATTCACTCCCCAGACCCCTCAACAAAATAAAGTTGTTGAAAGAAAGAACAAAACCATTCTAGACACTGCTAGAACCATGATGTTGGAAGAAAATGTTCCTCATTTCTACTAGAGAGAAGCTATAAGTACTGTTGTGTACACCATTAACAGGGTGAATGCCAATAGTAATTTTGGTAAGACACCTTTTGAGCTATGGTTTGGTTATAAGCCTACTGTCAAGTATTTCAAAATCTTTGGAAGCAAATGCTACATCAAGAGAGATGATATTATAGGTAAATTTGACACTAGAAGTGATGAAGGAATATTTTTAGGATACTCTACTAAAAGAAAATCTTACCAGTGCTTTAATAAAAGGTTGAAGAAAATGGTTGAAAGTGCAAATGTCAAGGTTGATGAAGATATTGGTAAATCATCCAGATCTAGTGGTTATGATTCAGATGATCAACATGATGGTACTAATAATGAAAGTAATGTTCAGGCACAAAATCAACTTCAAATTATTCCGGTGAACCAAGGGAATCAAGAAACAAAAAATATTAGAAGTGCAAAAGAAAGAACACAAGAACAAGAGGTAAGAGAAAATCTCAAAACTCCTAAGTATGTAAGAAGAAATCATTTTGATAGTCAGATCATAGGAGACAAGAGAAAATGTGTGCAAACTAGAAGAAGAATTCTGGAAGAATATTGTCTAATCTCTAAAGTTGGGCCTAGAAATATCAGTGAAGCATGTAAGGATGAACATTGGATGGAAGCCATGAAAGAAGAATAATTGTAGATACAAAAAAATGATACATGGGATCTTGTTCCTAGACCTCAGAACAAAAATGTGATTGGAACCATGTGGGTGTTCCAGAATAAGCTGAATGAACATGGTGATGTAGTAAAAAACAAAGCAAGATTGGTTTGCAAAGGATACTCACAGATGGAAGGTATTGATTTTGAAGAAAATTTTGCTCCTATTGCTAGAATTGAAGTTGTTAGATTACTTCTTGCTTATGCTACTTTCAAGAATTACAAAGTTTATCAGATGGATGTAAAGCCAAAATTTTTGAATGGTGAACTAGAAGAAGAAGTTTATTTTGAACAACCAGATGGATTTTAGTTGACTGATGAAAAGGACATGGTATGTTGATTGAAGAAAGCTCTTTATGGAATAAATCAAGCTCCTAGAGCTTGGTGTGCTAGATTGGATAAATACTTGTTGAAACTTGGATTCAATAAAGATACTGATGACAACAATCTATATTTCAAGCTAGATCAGAGCAAAGAATTGATCATTGAATTCTTTGTTGATGATATTATTTTTGAAGGTGATGATGATTTGTGTATGAATTTTTTTGATGAAATGAAAAGTGAGTTTGAAATGTCAATAATAGGAGAACTAAAATTATTTTTAGGATTACAAATCAATCAGTTAGATGACAGAATCTTTATATCTCAATCTAAGTATGTGAAAGAGTTATTGAATAAGTTTGGCAAGGAAGATTCAAAACTAGTTGGTACACCCATGGTGATCGGATACAAACTTACATAGAAAGATGATTCTCCTAAAGAAATTCAGATAAGATATAGGTCAATGATTGGTGGATTACTCTATTTTACTCAAACTAGGCTAGATATAATGAATGTTGTGTGCATGGTTGCTAGATTTCAAGATGATCCTAAAGCGTCCCATGTGACTTGTAAAAATAATATTCATATATCTAAAAGGGATAGTTGATCTTGGTTTTTGGTATCCTAAGGATGATGATCTTACTCTAAGTGTTTTTCCTGATGTTAATTGGGTAGGAGATGTAGATGAGTAGAAGAGTACTAGTGGTGTGCATTCTTCTTAGGTAAGAAGTTGGTATCTTGGTTAAGCAAAAAGACAAACTTAGTTTCATTATCTACTGTTGAGGCAGACTACATTGTTGCTGCAAACAGTTGTACCCAAGTATTGTGGATGAAGCAAATATTGAGAGATGTCAGAATTGAGTATGAAGAAACTATTGCTATATTTTGTAGCAATTCAAGTGCCATTAAATTTTTTAAGAATCCAGTGTTGCATTCAAAGACAAAGCATATATCCATCAAGTATCACTTCTTGAGAGATAAAGTAAGTGACAAAGAAGTTAGATTGGAGTACATACCTACCAAAGAGTAAATTGCAGATATCTTTGCCAAGTTGTTGCCTAAGGATACTTTTGAGTACCTCATAGGAAAGTTAGGGGTAATTCCCCCTCTTAATCGAAACTAAGATGTAGGTATTTGCATCAGTCTGTGAATTCATAGCCATATCTCATTCTGAATTGATCTTGTGGTAGCTGCTACTCAGGGGGAGTAGTTAGATGATTCAAATTTGTCATCAGGGCATGTGTACCTTTTCCATTGATGGCAAAGGGGGAGAGAAACAATGTGAAAAATATGGGAAAGAAAATAAATGAAGGAAACAGGAAAGAGGGCACAATCTCAGGGGGAGAATGTCGAAGAATGGTTGGCTGGGTTTATGGTATTATTTTTCACATCATGTGTTGCCATAAATTCCAAAGGTGGAGATTGTTGGATGTTATGGTTGTGTTTCTGATATGTGGTTGTCATTGATGTCAACACTATTAGCAGTGAATCTACTTAAGGCTATATATGTTGAGGATATTGAGAAAATTGTAAAAAATATAGTACAGGCAGCCAGTGGAGCTGAGAAGTTCAAAATATTGTAAAGCTCTGTATGTTGAAGATATGAAGGTGTAATTCAAAGGGTTTGTTGCTGAATCTCTCTATTATGTTGTTCGAAATTTTTAGAGGTTCACAAAAATATTTTTGGAAGTTATGAAGATCTGTGTGTCGATAGTTACTTAGTTTTTGTACATGGTGTTCTTGGTTGAAGCGAATGAAATTATGGTGATTTCATGTGTTGTGCATGTACCTGTGACATTCATGGATGAGTCTATATCATGCTCTATCCTTGTTGTATGTCCGCATTGATTGAAGTTTTCATGATTAGATATTCTTCTGATGTGTGCCCGAGCTTTCATGTTCTTGGCTGACATGATGATGTTAGCATGTTGCAAATCCATGAGGATTAATATTTTATTGTTTGGCATGTTTGGAGGTGTTTGTTTGGGTCCTCACTATGTTATGACCAACTTGTGTTGTTGCGCGTTGTAATTTATTCATGTATCAAGGCCAGCAATTGTAATTCATTCTTTATTTGTGGCCGGCTGAAGAATGGTTGTAAATTCGTATAGCAAATATATATATGAGATTGTTTTCCTCATTTAGGGATAAGTGTTCAAGTGTAAAAGTGATGCACATGTGCAAATAAATGTTAGATCATTTAAAGTAGAGTGTAGAAGAGTTTGAGTAGAGGGTGGAAGAGTTTGAAGAATTTTTTGTGCACCTAATTGGAACTGTAATCGGGGTTTTGTAGAAGCTAATTTCTTAGTTCAACTTCATCAGATGGATTTAACTTGATTATTGTATCTAAGGCAGCGAGCCTTCCTTTTGAGCAGTGTGCCTGAATGCAAGTGCATTCCCTTTTTATTTTTCATTATACTTCTAACAGGGTATAATATTGTGGACTAGCATCCACCATGGTTTTTCCCCTAATAGGGTTTCCACGTATAAAATCTTGGTGTTCATGTGTCTCTGATGTGTTGTCAATTTAATGCTTGCACTGCTAATTGTAAAATTTGTGATATAAGTTTAATTTTCGTAACAACTGATTCAACCCCCCTCTCAGTTGTCTATCCTTGTTTTTCCAACACCTTTGATGATAGTTACGCACATTAAATATGATATTTGTACCATGATATTTATTTTTGAGATATATATGAGATGGTCAAATGCAGATTTATTATGTGATACATTGATGATATGTGATGCGATGTTGTATTTATTTCATGTGTTATAATTATGTATGGATTTAATGGATGCACTTCCTTATTTATGCCATGTTATATGAGACATGACCAATTGAGTGATGTATGATATGGATGCAATACAATGGATGTTTTACTTCTTATTTTTTAGTATCTTTCTATGAAATATGATGGGATGAATATTATTTTTATTTTCCATGTTTCCCATATGATGATGTCATTATTTATGATATGTAGATGATATGAAATGCTTATGTAGGATGTATGTATGCTAATTATTTTTGGATGAAGGGCGGATGAATTTATGATTTTTGGTTGATTTTCATGATACTAGGTTAGCATGGAAAGAAGATAGAAGAATAAGATGAATGGATTGACCATTGATTTTGAGATTGATTCAAAAGTCCAAAAAGTCTAAGATTCATTAAGACTTTATTATATTATGGCGATGAGTTGGATTATGATGATTTTCTCATATTCGAGATTGGGAATTTTTTTCATTCCTTATGTTTGATATACCACATAGAAACGATGCATCATGGTATTGAAAACTAGGATGGCATTGTATCTAGTGTGATGGACTTTGACTTTGCAAACAAATAGGATAGTTCTTGTTCACACCTTGACATACAAAAACCTCATCGAAATGTAGTTTAGAATTCTAGAATATCTCATACCAAAGCATACATAATAGTCAACATTTTACCCTAAACGACTTCCCTACACAAAACAAAGAAAGTATGCACCAAGATTTATTTTATGAAAATACCTACAAGCATAACAAACGAAAGATAATGATCAGTTCCCCATTCCTTTCTCTCTAAATCATTGATACATCATCGAGAGGTCCTTGGAATGGGTCAATAAGATAAACCATAAGAAAAGATCATAAACAAACAGTCAATGTTATCTATATCTCTTACAACCGAAACATAGCTAAGGCGATTTCTGATGTTGATGCCCATTTTCAAAAAGATGCATCCTAGGAAATGTTTATCAGATGTTTTGACTAAGACTAAGTGTGTGATAGGTCATTGATATAAACGTCATTCACTCATTTACCTATGATCCAGATTCTATATTTTGACATTTAAGTTCACACTTTACGACTTGTGACAATTTTTTTACCAAAGTTTGGAGATGACGATTTGATTTATTATGGATGAAGGCTTATTGTGGGTGAAAGTGAAATTGGATGCAT
Source organism: Sequoiadendron giganteum (assembly GCA_007115665.2). NCBI lineage: Eukaryota > Viridiplantae > Streptophyta > Pinopsida > Cupressales > Cupressaceae > Sequoiadendron > Sequoiadendron giganteum. The sequence goes on from CM021110.1 coordinate 73,132,189, forward strand.
GGTTTTGGATTTTCTAGAATATTTCAATGTTTTTGGTATTTTGAAAAAAAATTGAGGTTGTTTTTGGTCTTTTTTTAAAGTTTATGTGAATGTTTTAGTTTTTAATTATTTGAGGTTTTTTTTATTTTCTTAAATATATTTGATGTTGTTTAGGTCTTTTGAATGTTTTCTAATGTTTTTGGGTTTTCAATTTTCAAATGTTTTTGTATTTTTTTGAGTTTTCAAATGTTTTGGGGGTTTTCAAGATTTGACCAGAACCTAACCTAAAAGACTATCCTAGGGTCCTCAAGGGCTGATCAAAGATTAGCCTTGCCTATGTTATACACATAGAGACCACGTAGTTTGACTAACTTTGACCAATTAATGATGAGATATGAACACTTGATGGATTGCAGGTTTATTATGGAAGACTCTAAAGGACTGATTTAAGGTGTTTTAGGGGCATATCAATGATAGTGTTTCCTACATTCAAGCTCAGAGACGACATATTTCAACATGGTACTATTTTTGGATTTTTGATATTTTGACCTTTTTAGGGATTTTGATGTATTTTGGATGTTTTGGGTTTTTGAATTTACAATTTTTTTAATGTTTTTGGATTTTAGTTGTATAGGATTTTGAATGTTTTTGGATTTTGATGAAATTTTATGATTTTTTTTAGGATTTTTGATAAGATTTCCAATAACCTTAAGATATACAAGAACCCAATCCAATGGCCAATGAATTGCCCCCAGTGTGATGTGATAGACTACCTTGATATAAGCAGGAAAAATTGGCCTTAGGAATGTGCCAAGTAGTACTCAAGGGGAATATGATACTTTGGAATACCAAGCTATGATACAAACGTGGATGGGTGATGGAATAAATGGGATGAGTGATATGATGTATGGAATGTTATGTGAAGCATGACAAGCTAAAGAGCCAAAGATAGATGGAGATGATTATTTATGCAAGGCACCCATTTGCTAGGTTTTCACCAAGGTACTTGACCAAAATACCACCAAAGTGGTTTTCACTAGAGGACGATTTTTTTCTTTACTATTTTCAATCTTTTTTCTTATTTTTTGGGATTTTTGTCATTTTTTTATTTTTTCTATATTTTGAGATTTACACCCTTCAATCCCACGCATAAATTTTTTTAAGATGTAGAAAATTGATTGGTTCTTGCAAGGTTTCTCCTTTAGACATTGATAATTTATAATCTCCTTATCCATAGCTCGTTGTCACAACAAATGGGACCAACAATTAGGCTCACACTTTCCTTTACTATCCTAATCTGGAATGTTCTTCTGATTCTGCTTGTGGAAAAGATCCCTTACCTGGAAAGACTGACTCTTGATCTTCTTGTTATAGCTAAATTTTAGTCAGTTTTGGTAGACTTGCAAATGATTTAGGGCATCAAGACGATGCTCATCTAGGAATTCTAGTTCATTCAACTGAGATACCCTAGATTCTTCATCAGTGATCAGATTCTCTAGTGACACTCGCAACAAGGGAAGTTCAACCTCAATAGGTAGGATGGATTCTCATCCATAGACCAAGGAGAAATGGGTTACGTTTTTAGGCATGCAAAACACTAGTTTTATAAGCCCATAGGGCAAGGTTTAACTATAGATATCAATCATGGCCAACTTCATTGACTATTTTCTTTAATGTCTTCAAAATGGTATTGTTTAAGCCTTAGCTTGGCCATTACCCTGGGGATAATAAGGGGTAGAGAATCAATGTTGGATGTTAAATATTTGGAAAAACTCTCTTACATCTTGATTCTTGAAGAGTTTTTTGTTATCTAAGATAAGGGCTTGCGGAACACCATAGTGGCAAAAAAGGTAATTCAAGATAAACTTAGAGATTTTCTTTCCTATTGTATAAGTCATAGGAATGGCTTCGACCCACTTGGTAAAGTATTCAATGATTGTGATGATAAATTTATGCACATTAGATGAGGTGGAAATAATCATTCCTATGAGGTTAACCCCCACTACGAGAAAGGCCAAGCTATGACCAGTAGTTGTAACTCCTAAGTTGGAGCATGGATTAGATGTCCATGCTATTGACTTTGGACACATTTTTGCACATACTAATGATATTCTCTTTCCATGGTTGGCCAGTAGTACCCCATCCTTAATAGTTTCCTAGATAAGGTTATTCCACTAGTATGGGAACCAAAAATGCCTTTGTGTACTTTTGTCAAAGCGGTCAAGGCTTGCTCTTGGTTGAAACATCATAGTAATGTCCTCTTGATGCTTCTACAGGATAAGTTATCACCTAAGATGATGAATAAGGTTTCCTTTTTATAAAAGGTATTTTTAATATTGGAGGTGATATCAGATAGAAGGGTACCTCTACTAAGATAGGTGAATATATCTTGATACCATGGGGAACTAGGACTAAAAATTACATGTACACAAATTCAAATTCTAAAATTTCAAAAGCTGGTATGAGAAGTTTTTCTACCAAGAATTCACATTGAAGGATGTTGTGTGGCATGTCTAACAAAGACCCAATTATTGCCATGGTATCTTCTACTTGATTGTTTACACAAGGTATTTGCTCAAAGGTTATATCAATGAATAAGACCTTAATATTTTACACCATATTTTTATAAGAAGTGAGATTATCATCCTTGGTTTGGTAGTCATCATTAACTTGGTTAAAAATCAATTGTGAGTCCCCATAGACTTTTAACTCTTATATTTGTCACTAGATCGCTATCCTTAAACTTGTTATTAGAGCCTCATACAAAACAATATTGTTGGTAAATGGAAATCACAGCTAGTATGATTTTGGAATGCAGACGCCTTGAGGGGTAATAAAGAGAATACCCGCCCCTGATCCATGTTGTTTATATGATCCATGGAATTATATTTTCCATTGATATGTTGCATTAAGGAGAAATATTGACTCATCAGGAAACTCAAATATCAAAGGATTCTCTGTATAAATGGGTGCTTCTGCTAGTTGGCCTATAATTACTTGTCCTTTCATAGCCTTGCACTCCACATATTGTATGTCAAATTTAGTCAAGATCATTACCGATTTGGCCATTCACCCAGTGAGATTTTCTTTGGATGATAGATATTTTAATGGGTTGATCTTATTAATAATCTTGATTTGGTGTGAAAGCATGTAATGTTTGAGTTTTTGTAAAGTAAATACCATTGCTAAGAATACCTTCTCAATAGATGAGTAATTCATTTCATACCCTACCAAGGTCATGCTAAGGGTGAAGGATATGCAAGGACTAGGTGGAAGGTGAGGATTGAAAAATCAGAATTGAAAGATGATGGGGCCAAGAAATCTAAGTGATAGGTTCATTTTGGATGTTTTTTTGGTGTTTGACCTTTTTGGGGTTTGTAAATTTTGAGATGTTGCAAGTTTCTAGGTGTGATGTTTGTTTGATGTCTATTTTTGAACACACACACAAGACATAGCAGACACAATGTTTGATTTTAACAATACAAGGACAAATCCTAAGGTTGGCAAAGACTATATTCACTGGATTCCACGTGGGTTTCCCCAACCACACTTATTCTTAGTGGGTGACTTAGAAGCTTGGCCACACTGGCTCCCCCTCCATGACACTCACTTCTTGGGTCAACCAAGCTTTGAGCCCTTGTGAATCTCCCATGATAGGCTCTTCACCTCTACTAAGAACTACGAGAATGTGAATTCCTTGGCAATGACCAATGTTGCACCAGTGAATAGAAGGGTTTTTGGCTTTCTAAAACAAGAGAGTTCTAGTGAATACTCGGGGACATGACACCTTGTGAGTGTACAACAAGATACTTAAGGCTTTAACCACTATACTAGGGGCCCTTAGACCTTTAAAAGAAAAGGTAGGTACCCATTTTCGAATGGCACTACAAGGCTAAGGACTACATACCATGAGGACTTTAAATTTTAGTCTCATCCTTTTATATACCGGTTTGAGCAAAAATAGGTTGGAGTCGTCCCCTCTTTCGAAGCAAGCCCCTCTAAGGTTATAAACACAAAAATAGATGGGTTTGGTTTATGATCACCAAGTTGGCATAAGGTGAGAGCATACTCCCTACCATCCCTTCAAGCACAACAAACAATGTTTATTAACCTCCTAGTTAAATCTAGGCGAGAGAAGACAATTGTTTGTTTTAAAACACCAATTTGAAAAGATTTCTAATCTAAAAGATAATTGGTTTCAAAATCATGTTTTCGATGAACGTCCTACATCAAAATCTCATTAGCAGTTCCATGCCTCCTTTCTTTGACAAGTGTATGTTGATTTTCATCTACCAAACAAACTTGTAAAAGAAACCAAATTAATAAAAAATAGTTTCAAAACAAAACTAAAATAAAATTAAAACAAAAACTAACATTAATCTAAATTAAAAATTAATCTAGGATTAAAAGCTAATTTAAAATTAAAGGTTAATTTGAAATAAAGATCTAAAGTTAGAAATTAACAACTAATCTAGATTCAAAGTTTATCTGAAATTAAAAATGAATCTAGATTAAAAATTAATCTAAGTTAATAAGTTAGTCTAAATTTAAAAATAATCTAAAAATAAAAGCAAATTAAAAAAATTAATCTAGAATTAATAAAAACTAATCTATAATTGAAAGCTAATCTAAAATCTAAAATTAAAAATTGATTAAAACTAAAAGCTAACTTAAATTAAAATTACTCTAATTTTAAAGGTTGATTTAAATTAAAAGCTAATTTAAATTAAAAACTAGTCCTAAGTAAAAGTTAATCTGATCTAAATTCTAAAATTAAATTTAAGTTAAAATTAAATCTAAATTAAAATTAAAAATTAAATGTAAATCTAAAAACTAGATCTAAAATAAAAAGTTAAATCTAAATTATAGTTAATTCTATTTAAAATCTAATTTAAATCTAATTTAAACCTAATCTAAAATCTAATTTAAAATTAATTTAAAATCTAATCTAAATCTAAGTTAATTCTAATTTTAACCTAATCTAAATTAAAATCTAATTTAAAGTTAGTTGTAATTTAAATCTAAGTTTTAACTAGAAAATTAAACCTAAATTAAAATTAGATCTAAATTAGCACTAAATCTAAACTAAAACTATCTTATCTATATTAATATATTGATCTATATATTATACACCAAGATATATTAATCTATATATTGTACGCCAAGAGATATCATTTTCGAGGCATTTTTTTTTTGCTTTTTTGAATTAAAAATATGCCTCAAAAATGATATCTCTCAGCGTATAATATATAGATTAATATATTAAGATAGATAAGCTAGTAGCATCCACAGTGCCGTATGTAAAATATTACTTCAGCATGTGTTTGAAAAAAATAAAATAATTCTTTGCAAATATTGAATGAGATATTTCACATTAAATCAAAAAAATAATCTTCATGCTCTATCAATAGAGTTTAATAGAAGAATGATATATATCCAATAATCTATGGATTACATAAACTTATTGTGCTTCCAAATATTTGAGTCTTTCTTCCTCATCTCTCCTTTTGGTGAGTTGCTTCCTTGTTTTCATTTTTTCATAGCGATCGTATGAAAATGGTGGTGAGATTCTAAGTCCATCCAAGGATTTAACACGTGAAATAGCAACAAATGTTAATCATGTTCTTTCTCTCGGTCCTATATCAATTATTGCCTTTGAAAGAGTCAATCCTTGTGATTTGTGGATTGTTAGTGCCCAAGCTAATCGTAATTGAAATTGACGTGTGAACCCCCTTTGTATTGGTGCAGCTGGAACTATATTTGGAGATGCATCTTCAAATGGCATTCCCGAGTAATTATCAAATTGAACCATAACATATGTTGGTGGATCTGGCAGGGCACTTCTAGGTTTGTATATGATATTTCGGATGTATCCCAAGGCTCCATTTACAAGGCATGCTTCTATCCATATATTAGAGGTTAACATGACTCTTATATCCTTCGCAATTAATAATTCAACATCCAATTCATCATTTTGACCTCCTTCTATATTATTATTACATTCTTTAGTTGAAATGCTACAGGCTATTGGTCTTCTTAATGAATGCATTTTTTTCCTGTTCTGGTGATATACATTATCATTTGTTGCAAATAGATGCATACTGTTATCAAACTCTTCCTGAACTATTTGAAGTAATGAAACATATGTCCTTGTCATCAATAATTTCCAGTCATTGATTGTTGGATTTGCATCTCTTATATTTGTGAGTAGTTGTCAAAACATTTTCTCTCCATAATTGAAGAATGATACGATTATGCGTATTCACTCAATCATCATTTCTTGTAGGTTCATATGTTTTACCTCCTGTGGTTAGGTCTTCAAATAATTTTGATCCATCTAGATGCAATGGCCATGGTGCATTGTACTTGAACATATAAGGTCATTTGTTAGTTTATATAAACATTTTGATTATTACTTGATACAAAATATTTGAATATATGAACAACTCACCTACAAACCATCCTTCCTCTTTTTTTATGAAGGCAAGCACCTTCTTTACATATTGTATGGCATTCAACACAATTGAGTAACTCTTCATAGTCACATTCCAAGTCTATTTGGCTCAATTTTTGTGTATTTTGAAGGCATGGATGTTGTGTAAAGTTTTGTAGGACCTATCTTGATGATAAAACATATTTTATTAGTTAGCATACAATAATTTTAAGTATAATATATTTTGAAAAAATATATAACTAAGAATTAAAATCATACTTGTATGTTTCGTTGATGTGGATCTCCTCATGGATTCCATGCATGAATAAGAGAATCAAAATAGTTTTGTTCATTTTTTATTTCATGATCATTTCCCCAATTCAAGTTGTCTATATTTGTTGCTCCCTCTAACCATATAAATCCATGCACATGTGGTGATCCTCTATATTTCCATTCATATCTTGTCCAATAATCTTTTACTTTCATTCCTTTTTGCATTATTTCCTTTCGAAATAGTGTATATCGTAGGTGCATGTAATATGCCACAATATGTGGATAGTTAATAATGTTTTGTCGTCACCACTTTTTTGCTTCTTGTGGATTAGTTGGTTGTGTTCCTGGGATTAGTACATGCAACTTTGGCCAATACATATCTATTGCACTCAAAGTAAAGAAAATAGCTGGTGTTCCAATTTGGTGTTCCATCTGGAAATAGTGTTGGAAAAGCCATATCAAGTAATCCTTTAGTGACATACTCATTTATTGGTGATGTTCCAATTCCTGGCCAATCAATTAGTGATCCAGGATCTAGATTAGGGTTATTTACCCATGCCTGGATTAGTTCCATCTCTCTTTGAACATTTGGTGGTTTTGATGCCATTGATGTAGTGTTCTCAATAATTTTTCCTTCATCCATCTCTATCACTGGACCCACAAATACATATTAATTTCCATATGAATCAAACTCCATATGAACAGAGTTCAATTTGTCAAAAATGTTTTCATTTGAATTACATGTGAGTTCACTAAGAGCATTTTCATCAATTTGCACATCTCTATAGAACTTATCATGTTCTATCTTATATTTCAATGCTTTGTACACCCTCTCTCTATTGACTATAAAATTGTAATTTGTTCCATGTTGGTCCTTCCTTTGAACAATAATAATTGGTAAATATGTTATTCGATGTGGTAAAATTTTAGCTATTTCTCTTACTTCTTGTGGAAAACTTATGCTATGTCCTTTATATTTATACTGACCTCCAGTTGCATGTGTGACTTGAATTATTGGATTTACACGCGCTATCAACATTTCCTCAATTTGTGTTAAGTTTGCAAGTTCTACTGGTTGTGGACCAAGATTCATATTATTTAATTTTGAAAATCGATGTTCATGTTTTTCTTGTCGACATCTATTGCAAATTGGGCCTTCAGGAACTCGTACAACCTTCATTGCAGGGTAAGTTTCTTGACAAATGTAACACATACTTGGTGCTGCAATTCTATCCAAACCATGTCGAAATATAATTTATAAATCTTTCAAATCAATTTTCACATTTCTATTGTTATCGCATGTACCTATATCTCTTTCATTTTTTCTTCTTTACAGTCATCTTCATCTTCTCAATTGAGAGGTTAACTCTTGTTGTGAACTATTATTTTCTTCATGATTTTCATTTTCAACATTTATTGCATCTTGAACTCTATTATCTAGTGTTTGTAACACACAATCTATTGTAATTGAATTCATTCCTTCAAATTTACCCTCTGTATTCTCATGAGATTCATAATTCCTTTCAAGTAATTTACGATTGTGTACTTATATTTTTTGTCTTTCCATCTCATTAAATTGGTCTAAATGATCATTTATTTGTAATATTCTTCTTAATATATATTTCTCCTCTTCAGATTTTCGTACACGATGTATTCTCATCTCATCTACATGTTGTCTCATTTCTGCTTCAATCTCTTCAACTGCCATATCTGCCCTACGTTTAACACGTCTTTCTATATCATTTTGGTTTCAATGATTTCTTGCTTCTACTCTTTGTACATTATTCATTTGTTCACGTCGTTGTCTCATGTAATTTCGAGCATATTCTCTTCAATGTTCTCTTCATTGTTCCTGATTTTCAAAATTTAATCTTGGGCCAGGCATCCTAAACAATTATTTAAAAACAAAATAAAAAAATAAAAAAAATTATAAATATGAGAAATTTTACTATACACTAATTTCATAAAAAAAAATATTTCACAAAATTAATACATATTTATTGATAAATCTTATTTATTTATAATTAATAATTAATAATTTAATCTTCTTAATAAAAAAATATGTCTTTAAAAAACAATTGAAAAATAAAATATATGCAAACTCTATTGTAACAAATAATAATTTGATAATAAAATAGAAGTAAAATTTTATTTATAACTTACAGATTAGAATTTACTTTTTTATAAATCATAGAACAAAAAAAGATAGAAAGTAAAATATATATTTTTGGATGTGAGAAATATTACTTACTTGTAATTCATAAAATTTATTAATTGGTTTTCCTAAAATAATTGTTGCACCTTCTCACATAAAATATTTTTCTGAAATAATTATTGCACCTTCTCACAATTCGTACAATATTTTTCGTGAATTCGTATTTTTTTGGTGAATGTGTAATTATTTTTTCCTTTCTTCTTCCTCTCTCTATTTATATAAATATTTTTGGGTCGCATCGATTCATTTTTATTTAATTTATATTTGTCGGCTATTTATTGTTTCATATTTTCATATACATGTCAACATTTAATATTTTTAATATGTTGTGAGTTGTTTTTGTTAACACACTCACATTCTGCTTTTTGCTACCACTGTAGGTTACACCTCTTGGCATAATTAAAATTAAATTAAAATTAAGAATAAATTCAATATTAAATGAAAAAGTACCATAACTCACAAGAAAACCAAAAAAATAAAAAAATAAACTCAATAAAAAAGCTCCTACATATTTTAATGTCTCAAACTAGATTTTTAAAATGATAAAATGCCATTGAGAATAGGTTTTTAAAACAAAAAGAATTCGCCTTCAGCGAATGATAAATGTCTCCTAGGAATAATAAACACTTGCCAAAGGTAGTAAAATCTTGTAATATGGAAAATGATGTTTTAAACAACCTGCAAACAAATTTGCAGATGAATTATACTTTTCAGATACAAATATAGTCAAAACAATTTATTTGTAGATAAAGAGAGTTATTCTTTCGGGCACAGATAAGTAGAAAACCATTTATTTCACTCAAAATATCAAGCAAATACAGTTGGCAGGCATAAATCCAGATCATCAAAAACTATTTGTTATCATTCAATGCACATGAACTCAACACAAACCATATGTTAATCAAAACTTCTATCATGCGAATCAACCCACAACCATAATTTTATCATATCTCAAAAGTTACGATCTAGGTTTTTGTGAGTTTTGGAAAGAAATTAGAAAACATCAAGATGCAAAAACCCATAAAATTCTTCACAGACCTAGTTTATAGTTTGTGAGAAATATTTGTCTCGCCGAGCATGCCAAATGTAGATGGAGGAAACAAAATAGAATCAAAATCTTATGGATTAATATTCAAATCATTCCAACATCCAAATAATAGAGAACTTGCAAGAAGATTATTCAAACATGCAAATGCGAAAATCTAATCTACTTGCGAAGAAATAAACTAATTATCTCTATTACACTCCTCAAATCAAGATCTTGTGTAAACATAATGGCTCTCAGAAGCACACACACAAGAGGCTATGATTTATTAGAGATTCAAATGAAAGATGTAAAGACTATTGCAAATCAAAGAAATTAAAACTATAACTTGAGAAGAAACTAGCATGCAAGATGAAAATGATGGCTAGATTGCGAGTGATACTAACAAAGATTCGATGCATATATTAGATGATCCCAAAATGAGGTAGAGAGGTTGTTTAAATAGATACCCTCAAGAGAAAGTCAAGCATTGGGGTAAATAAGGGATAATGGGATATTATAGGAGGAATAAGTGGTAAATGGTGAATGGTGAATGGTGAATGGTAAATGGTAAGTGGTAGGAGGGAATACTAGAGGGATTTTATTTAATAAATGGAGAAAATGGATATAAGGTGCATGTGCTAAGGATAGAATAATATTAATTGGATTAATTTAATGGAATATATGAAAATAATAATGGGATGAGATGAATAATAGATAAAAATGAAATGATAGGGTATATTAAGGATATAGCCAATACTTGAAGAAAACTAAAGTTAAATGAGGATAAATTTAACAAAATGATTATGTGTCTACAACTCCATGTCTAATATTGCTTTTAATTTTGTTGGATCAATCTTTATCCCTCTTTGTGATACAATGTAGCCAATAATTTTCCCTGATGTAACCCCAAAGACACTTTTTTGGATTCAGTCTTACCTTATACTCTTCAAGCCTATCGAAGATGGGTCCTAATACCTCTATGTGCTCCTTTCTTGTTTTTTATTTTTCCAAAATATCATTCACATAATCTTCAACTATTTTATGGATCATATCATGAAATATTAGGGTCATTACCCTTTGATAACTTGCTCCTATGTTCTTTAGCCCAAATGGCATCATGTTTGAACAATATGTTCCCCATGGATAAGTGAATGCAATTTTATGTTGATCCTCCTTGGCGATCATGATTTGGTTATATACTGAAAAATCCATCAGTGAGTGATAGCATTTCATGACCTATAGTTAGATCGACAATGATGTTGATGTTGGGAAGAGGGAAATCATCCTTTGGACATGCTTTGTTCAAATCCCTAAAATATGTGCATATTCTAATTCCCCCAGTAGGTTTAGAGACTAGTACTAGGTTGGAAACCCACTCAAGATAGTCAATTGGTCAGATGAATCTAACATCAACAATCTTTTGGAGCTTTAGTTTAACCTAGAGTGTTATCTGAGGGTGCATCTTTCCCAACTTTTTTTTCTCTAATTTGGCTTCAAGATAGACTGTTAAGTTTTGTACGACCACTTCGGGATTGAGCCCCAAAATATCTATGTATGACCATGCAAATTTTTATCTTCTCTCTTTCAAGAACACTACTAAGATTTTTTTCTCTTCATTTAACAATGATTCAACATAGAATATTATCTTAGGTGACTCTTTTGTGCCTGCATTAACTAAGGTAGCCTTTAATAGCACTCCTAATTTTTATGGATGCATTACACTAAGGGGGAGATTAAATCCCTCATCCTTGGGTGTCTTAGAGAGGTTTTAATCTTTAGATGCATCCTTTATTTTTACTATTTTATGATTTAAAGTGTCATAGTGTGGTTTTCACTTCAATATCTACATGTTATTCTCATGTCGTCAATTTTGCAACTGAAGGATTCAATTGTAGCCCCATAGTACTCCTATGTCTCTAGCTCTATATCAAATCTTGCTTTATGATCCCACATGGTAAATTGCCATGGAGTCCCATGAATTCTAAGATCGCTTTGAATCATTTTTTAATATATCTAGAATTTGTGGTCCTTGTTGATCCCATTCAATGATTTGGGGGTATACTAGGCTTAATTTAGTGATTTGGTCATTCGAGGTGAAAGATGTTGTGGATATCATAAAGAGAGATTTATTCTCAAACAAGTCAGCAACATCAAGGGGGTAGTCATCTAGGGTAGTTCCACGTGATGTTGGTAAACAAGAGGAAGCCTCAACCCATTTAATAGAAGTACCCTTGCCAAGAATGGTAACCTTACTGGTAGTACATCCTAATCCAAGATTATTTATGCGTATCTCAAGAATGATAGGTTCTAGCAAACCATTATCATTTTGTCCCTACTTTTCATTCTTGTTGTATCCCCATCCCATCATTAAATATAATCCTTTATTGTCATCTTCTATGGGAATAATGGGTAGGGGTAGTTTGTCCTAATAGAGCAATTTGGATACATCTTCCTGATTGATATCTTCTTTGTTCAAGTCCCCCAACTTGGTGAAGGTCATAGATGCAAGCTTCAATGTTTTAGTCACTTTTTTTATTGGTGTGGATCTTCCATGAGATTTGGGGGAAAGAGGTAATTCACCCAACACAAAAGTGTCCTTCTTTATATTATAATCTCCACAATCATTTTCCTTGATAACTGTGTTGATATCGGGTATATTTTGCACAATGGGTGTTTTGGATTCTGAGGTGGATGCAAGGGAATATGGGTCAAAAAATGAGGATGAGGAGGTAGGGCCTTCATCATTCTTTGGTATCTAGGGGATCTTGTATAACTTAGCCTCAAGGTTCTTACAATAGTATAAATGCTCAAGATCTCCATGGATAGTAACTTCCATGCCCTCAAAAGGAAACTTGACACATCGATGATAGGTGGAAGCTACAACTTGCATGGCATGAATCCATGGTTGACCAAGCAGGATGTTGTAGGGGAGATCAATATTTAGCACTTGGTATGTGGTATCAGTAATGGTGGGTCCTACTTGGATAGGTAGCATGATAATTCCTTGTGACACTCTTTCTTGATCGTCATATGCCCTTATGGTTGTACTTTTTTTCTTTTCAATAACATCTTTTGAAAAAACTAAGTTCTTGACCAGATAAGGGTGAAAATTTTTAGACCAACACTTCCATCTACTAAGACTCTTTTAACCTTGTTCTTATGAAAAATGAACTCAATGTGCAAAGCACGATTGTGGGATGGCAGTTTTTATAGGTCTTGTTCTGAGAAGGTGAGAAGATGAGGGATAGTGATATGCCCTATCATAGCTTGAAATTGCTCTATATCAATATTCTTAGGGATAGAGGACATAGATAAAGCCTTTTCGAATATCTCCCTATGTGTGGGGGATAGCCTCAATAGTTCTAGGATAAATATTTGTGTGGGGATCTTCTTTAGTTGATCTAGGAGACTGTAGTTACTAGGTTTTGAATTTGGTTATGTAGGTTGTGCCCTAGGTTGGGAGGAAGCTCCTTGGATTGTAACCTTTCCAGTTTGTGTGGTGACTCCATACTCCACACTAGGCCCACGAATGGTGAAAACTCTCACAACATTGTCACAAGAGGCGACTACATTGGAATAGACATGTTGCATGTTATTGTAACTCTTCCCTTTTCCACCATTGTTCCCTTTGTTGTGATTTGGCATTGGATTCTTGTAAATTTTGAGGTCTTGGTTACTTGATGGTACATTAATGGTTATGTATCCACTTTCTATAAGATCTTGGATAACGTTCTTCAGTTTCATAATGTTTGATGTTTTATGCCCGTTGATTTTGTGAAAGTCACAAAGATCCTTTTCGTTATACCAAGGTGGTTTATCCTAAGGTTCCTGGTAGTTTTGGAAGTTGGGTAGTGTAATCAAGTTTGATTGTACCATTTTTTTTAGGATTGATTCAATAGGTTCCCCCAATGGTGTGTATTTGTGTTTTGGGTAGTTATTCCTATTGAGGGGTCACCTTGTTTGAGTTTCGGTGTTATTGATTTTATTATCTTGTCGTGGTGGTGTGGTTTGTTGAATTTTTTTTTGTGTGTTGGTTGGTTGGTTGGTGTTTTGCCTAGGAGCACTTATGACCACTTTAGCATCCATAACACCATCATTTTTCATGTTCTTATTCTTAGCCCAAATATGGGGCTTGTCATTTGAACTGGTTGATGGACAACTATCTCTATACATTTGTCGGTTTCCTTGTGAGATTCTAGGGCTCTCTCAATATTGAGGGAACTAGGGACAAGCTCATCATAAGTGGTGAAGCATTGCATCTTTAAGTTGAAGATAGCTCTAAGTCAACATTTTTTATGATAATCCCCACTTGTTGCTCATCAAGAATGGGCCACTTGCTCTTACTAGCTCTTTGTCTCCACCTTTGCAAGAAATTAGTGAAGGATTATCCTAATTTTTTCCTAAGTGTGTACAACTCTTCTAAGCTTACATCCATATAAAGATTCAGGGAGAAGTGATCTGTGAATCTATCAATGATTTATTGGAACCTTTTGATACATGGAGGCAACTGTGAAAACCCATCAATGGGTAGGCCCACCAAACTTTGTGGAAAGAGGTACATTAAGTAGGAATCATTGTAGGCCACCTCCATACACATGAAATGAAATTATTTGATGTGATCCTAGGATTTCCCCTCCCTTTGTATTTATCAAACTTAGGGACCTCAAAATCGGGTGGGAAAGGTACCATTGTGATGTTTCTATCGAATGGGTATGGACACAAGTTTTTTTGTGTATGTGGTTTCTTCATTTTCCCATTTGGATATCCTAGATCTATTGTGTGAGTGTATTGAGCAATGATGACACATCATCTTACAGATTTGGTGGAGGAGAATATGTTGTGTATGGTGGGATGGTGGATGAATTGTAAGTGGGATTTTGATATGATGATGTGTTGTATGGTGTGTAGGGGGGAGTTTGATACTGTGAGGGTGATGGTAGTATATTTTTATATGCTCCTAATGTATTGATATTGATGATGTTTTTTTGGGGATTATAATATAAACCTTGTTTTTGTTGATGTGCAACTAGGACTTTTTATTGAGCTTGTTTTTTATCTTGTTGTTTTTGTGCAACTAAGGCTTGTTGTTGGGATTTTTTTTGTTGTGCAACTAAGGCTTCATGTTGGGATTGATGTTGTTTCAAGGACTTTTGATAAGATTTTTGTGCTTGTTGTTGCAACACTAGTTGATAAGCTTGAGGTGCCTATTGCAAAGCTAGAGCGTGAGCTTGCTGTTCTGGTGACATGAAAGTGTTTTATTATTGGGATGGATTTTGGGTGATTATGGGTTGTTGATTGATTTGATATGATTGAGGGTTATTTTTTTCTATCATTCCTTGTAATATTTTTGATTGGGAGGGATAAATGTAGATTTGGGACCCCATTTGATTTTGCATGATTTGGGGGACCAATGGTAAAGATGATGATGGCGCAATTTCATCTTGCAATGTCAATGGAACATTTTGAACTTGGATTAATAGATTAGAAGGGTTCCCTTAACCAATGTGTGAAGGGTTCCCTTGTCTTTGATGTGGTACCAAGACATTACCTTGGTTAATGGGGTTTGTGATCAATGTGTTGTTTTGATTTGGATTGATGATAAATGGGTTTGATGTGAATGGTGGATTGACTTGGGTAGCTTGGGTGACCACTTATGTCGATGTGTCGATGGGGTTGTTAGAACCACTTGCTAGGGGTGGCCCTTATGTGAGGGTGTTATATTTCCCATCTTGTCCTATTTGAGGCACTTGGTTCACATTACTCTGTGTAAAATTTGGCACACCTTGGGTATTTTTGATAATGGATGAAGATGGTTGCGCTCAAAATTTTGAGGTTCAGGTGGTGTTATGGAAGGTAAGTGGTTTCTGTGGATGTTTTGGGATGGTGGTGGAAGAATGATATGGTCCCCCAAATGTTGGTTTCCATATTTTGTCTTGGGGAATATTGGTGTTTTGCCACCCAAAAATGTGTTGCCTCTTAAAGGGGGAGTGTGATGAAGATCAATCAAAATCCTAGTTACAAGACTAGGAGTTAGTGTTTGACTTGGAACAAGGGATGGAGTTGGTTGATTCATATATTGGCTTAACCCTTGTGTCAAATTTTGTGCTTGAAAATTTGGATGATTTTTTTTACACTCAAGGAGTTATTCTTTAGTAAGTTGAAGTGGGTTGCTTGTGACATCTTCTACCTCATATGGTCCCAATGGATTTTGGGGTTGTTATGAGGGGGTAGAATGGATCCTTGGATAAAATTATTGTGGGTTTGGATCACTTGTGGTGGATGTGACTTTTGTTTCTTCCATGATTCTCTTTTGTTGTGATCTTGTTGTAACCATAAATTATGGGTCAACTATAGGAGAAGTTTGTTGAGATTTATAGTGTTGAAAATCTCTAGTTGACTCAAATTTTGGTAAAAGGGAACCTCTAAGTTGTTTTCGACCAATGGTGTGAGTGGATTATGAAAATGGTGAATGATATGGGAGATGAACTTTATAAACTTTTTGGACAACACTTTTATACAAAGAAAGTTGATATTTTGATGAAAGATGTTAATGAACTTGTAAATATTTAAGGTAGACTTGTGACCTTTAAGATAAACTTGTCCAAAAAATGTGATAACTAACTCAAATAAGTGCATGGAAAAGGATCCATTTCACACACAAAGTAGCTAAGTTAGGGGATTGGTTTAATAAATTTATAAGTCTGAAAAGTGTTGGTGTGTCCAAAAGTTTCTAAATTTGTTTGGTGAAATGAGATGTAAAATGTGTGAAGGTGGATGAAAGTTTTGAACCAAAATTTTAACCTAAAATGATTTTTTTTTTGCAAGACCAAGTTAGTGAGAAACATGCTATACCTTTAAAGTGATAAAACCCTAAGAACTCAAGGATTTTGGTAAAAAAAAACTCAATAATTTTGGAAATAGAACTCAATTTTTTAGATAATAGAACTCAATGATTTTGGAGTCAATGTTTGGCAATACTTTCCTTGTATCAATTTTCTTGTTTGGGGAGTCAATGTTTAAACATACATCAATGTGGGGTGTTCATTTGATTTAATCTTTGCTTAAGTGATATTGTTTCATTACCACATCAAGAAATTCTTAATTGAAGTTCAAACTAAAATGCCTATGGTTTGTTCATATTTCTGGATTGAAAGTATATTTATTTATTTTTATTATTTCTATTTATTAATTGTTTAGGTCAACTCTTAGTCTTTTCCATTCAGTCTTCTCTCCCCCTCACCTATTTATCACTCCTTGTATACTATTTATTTCTATCTTTCTATTCTCTTGTTGCTTTTTCTTGATGATGGATCATGGAGTTTGATTTGAAACATTGATTCAAAAAACTCACATAGTTTCAATCAAAAATTATGAACAAACCATTATCATGGACTGTGGAAACTTGATGATGTTAATAAAATTCCTATGTCGAAAGCAACCTTCATTTCACAAATTGCATTATGTGAAAATCATGAAGCTAAGCTCATAGTTCCCTATGTTTAACTTTGGAAAGTGTGGATTTTGATATAAGCCTAAATATTTAGAATTTTCTAAGGATAAAATCCTTAGGAAAAGAATAAATATTTAGGGCTCTTCAAAAGGTATCCATACTTAATCCAAAGGGTTTTAATTTTTATGAACTTGTTGATGTTTTTTTGAGTTGTTTTGGAACCAAACAATGTGTCAAACATGACTCATAAGCATTAACATTCCTAGCTTAAGGCTATGTTCTTCTTGGTAGGCTTGTCTCGTGCCCTTTGTAGTAGAAGATATAATTTTACATGGAATTAAGGAAAGAATGTAGAGGTATGTTAACAATGAAGTCTTAACCTCTACACTTCAACCAAAATCAGAAATGACAAGTAACTTATTGGAAGAAAATTCCAGTGCACCACTTTAAAGAACTCTTTGGATGGACAAAGTTGGCCACTATTTTAAACAAGGTTCTTAATGAAAACAAACTAAGAACACTCGTCATTTCACTACCATCCGCTGGACACTTAAGGCACTTCAACCATTCCTTTCCAATTAAGGAGAGGGATTAGGTGAAACACGTTGATGCCTCAGGATTGAAGGTACTTTCTCACAATTTCCGAACCTTTGATATAGCTCGACGATAAACCTACTTCAAGAACTTCCCTAGGAGTTTTTTGTTTTGGGATGTGTCTCATAGTAAGCCCTCTCTTAAGGGTGACCCAAAGGATGAAATTACACTTTCATATTTCACTTCACCCAAGATCACATGAAGTGCAAGGTGATTGGATACATACCACAAGTGTACACAAGCAACGAAAGTATACTTGAGTGTTTCTATTCACCCAAGATCGCACGAAGCACAAGGGGAGTGGATATGCACTACAAGTATACACAAGAAAAGAAAGCAATCATTCATTTTAATCCTATAAAGCAAAATGAATTCATTTTAAGCACCAATGGAAGTGCATGATTGTTTTGTTAAACTTTAAACTGATATTACAAAATGAGGATATTTGGGTCCAATTTTAACCAAATTTTAAAATAAATTCTAAACCCAATTGAAGTTTAGTTTGTCCTAAAACATAAATCAAAGTAGCATATGATGGGTTATAATTATCTCACAAGTGTAAAAACACTTTTCACAATATATGAATGAACGATAGCATGCATCTTCACTTCAAATTTTCTCAAATATTTAAAACCAATTAGCCTCGAAAATAAAAACCAGATGTCAATAAGATATAAGAGAGCATATAAAATTAAAAATTTAAAGCGCATGCAAAAATTAGTTCTTTATTTTGCTTACCAATAAAAAGTGTTGCTATCCACAAAGGTGTCACTATAATTGACAAAGGCATCATTGTATGGTGATTCTCCACAATGGTGTCACTCTAGTGAACTTTTGAAATTGTTTCTCTACAACAAACAAGGACAACAAAGGTGTCACTATTTGCAAATATACTATAGTTTCAAAAAGTATTAGCATCGCTAAATTAAATAGGCATCACTATATTTTAATTAAGTGTCACTATAATTCTTGTATTGGCATTTATGTATGGAAATGCCCTACAAATGCGTCATTGTAGAATCCAAAAGCATCGATGTATCTACAAAACCAAGAACATAGATCTAAAGAGAAATTCATCATATTTGATTAGTATAGCCCTCCATCTAACACCAAAATGTGACCATAATCATAGTGTGAACTAAATAAAATAGATCCAAATGAATTTAAACCCTATTTAATCCCCTAAGCAATGATCCCAATAAGATATCAAAATTTCAAAGAACAAGAACCCATTAAACTAACATGAAATCAAAATAAAAATGTAAGGAAAATCTATTCTAAGACCTTGAATCTTATCCTATTGGGGGAGTGGTGTCACATTGATGTGGAATGGTGACCTTTTCCCAATCCCTTGGATAATATGATATTTTTTCAATCACTTTTATTGAATAAATTCGTTGAAACCGATGAGATACGAATGAAACATGATACAAATCCAGTTTAACATGATAAAGATGTATTATAAATGCTCAAATGCTTGATAAAATGGATGCAATATATACTAAATGGAAACAAAATTCAAAGATATAATCCATGGATGCAGAATATGTTAAAATGGATGAAGTTATCATGGAATCCGTTAATGGATGCTTAAGCTAAATGGATGAAGCTTCAATATAAAATGATATGAATTATTAAATATGGATGCAAATTAGTATGAATTTCAACAACATAACTTTTATATCAAAAGGTGGATCCATTTAAATCTAAATGGTGATGTATTTATAGGAAAACAACTGAAGAACCAATGGCTTAGATTGATTTGATCTATTAATAGTCAATATTGAAAAGAGGATGAAACATGGATTAAGGATTCTCATCCATGGATGAGAATCAAAGATCAAGGGCTCATAATCATGCAAACAAACACACTTTGCAACAAGTTTAAAAGGTTTTTTCAAATTTTGTTTGGAATAATTATTGCCTCTTTTGGAGGAAAATAGTAGAATATTACTTTGGAATATTCCCTATGAAACTGGATGGGAGGGAAATTAGAAAATTTAGTAATTAAAACTAAATTTTAATGTGCAAGATGAGGAAAAATATGATATCCATTAAATAATCAACTTATTTAATGAAAAAGGAGTGCAAGATGATATTTAATTAAATAATAAATATTATTCGATGAAATGAGAGGAAATAAGGTTTAAATTAAATCATTTGATTTATTCAATTTAAATAGGGTGGAATGTTAATGTGAGAGGGGGTGAATTAACCTAATTAGGTCAATTAGATTATAGGTGCAAATGAGACATTTGATTAAATAATTAGGTTCCTTTAATCAAACAATCGATAAGAAGATGGGTTTAGGATGAAATAAAGTTCGTATATCAGATTCAAGTGTATTAGACTATTCATGAAATTTTTAAGTATCTACAATTCTTATGTTATATTGAAGACTGAAGATGTGGTGGGTTCTTTTCTTTCTAAAGAGATGGGGAGGAAGGTATTTATCAGTGCCAAGGAGGCCCTAAATGTTTATGGAAGACCTAAGGAAAAAGGCAAGAAGAATGATAAGCATGATAAATACAATGCCAAGGGAAGATCAGTATCTCGTGAAAAGTCCAAAGGTATTTTTTGGAACTGTAGTAAGCCTGGACATATTTGTAAGAATGTTGTTAGCGAATGAATTGGCCTTTATTATAACCTTATAATAACAACTCTATAGCCCATCTTATAAAGGCCACTATTACCAAAAACTTTGGAAAGATCACAATTTCATTTGTATTTTTTGTCTAAATTATTATCGAGGTACAACTCCATCTGCATTATTACTATCTTTTATAAAGTTTGATTTTGACCAAAAAATGGAGAAAGGAAATCAAACACTATTTCATAATTATGAAATCAGTGTGATAGAATGAAAGAAACTATTAACACCCAAGAACAAAGAATCGAGACAATAATAGTGAATGAATATAATACCAAGGAATTGATCATACTCACAAATAAATGAACGTGGTATTAAGAAATCATTCCACACAAAGAATAAATCTTAGTTATTGTTTTCAGCCAATAGACTTTATTCAATAACACACCATATTCATAATTCTCAATTCAAAGATTAAGAGTAATTTGAAATCATAGATATAACTCCAAAAAAATTCCTTATTCCCTCTATTACATCAAAGTGCACCTTGGAAGAAAATTGTACCCTCCATGAGTCACTTGGAATAGATTTTATAAGGAAACCCTGATCTTGGATCTTGGCAATTAAAGTAACGGTCAGGGGATCAAGCGGTAGTTTCTTACCAATTAATTCCCCACTTAGAGAGGTTGATAAATGAAGAATGTTAATGATTAAAAATAATCATCATTACATTTCCTCTTTGATATGATTTTGACAGTCAGCTGAAGTATTTCTTGCTCAAAATCCTGCCCTGTGGTCTGATGTACAAGCAAATCATGGAATTACTAGAGCCTATATTAAATGAAATATGTATATCCTCATAACCTTATACGTGTGAATCATCCAGATGAAGGGGAAACTTGCAATTTAAAATAGTGAAGCTAAGGTTTATAATAAATATTTTCACATCAACATTTAATCCTTGAGCCATATCACTGTCCTTGCATTCGCCTAGTCCCATGTAAATATCCAACTCAGATATGCCAATTATTTTTTATAAATTCAAAGAACTGACATTCATCCTCACAATTCAAATTGCATTCTTAGAGATGGTGAGCACTGAGAGTGATGATTCCTCTAGAAACACCTTTGTTGTGATTGAGGATGTAGAGTGTAATCCACTCCATATTTTAATGATAGACCAACTAAGAGATTTATTCTTAGTCCCGAGCGATGTGGAAGAAGGTGTTCAATGAAAAATTATTGGAGAGAAGTTTGAGTCATGCCCATGTTCATATGTTAAGCTCTTTGAACACTATGTATACAATGTGGTTTTCACTTCAAGGAAGTGTGACTAGGGAATAAGGGCAGCAGAGCATCTAGTTCGGCTTGAGTACCTCATGAGAGTGAGGGTGGCCATTAGAGGACTGAGAATTTTTCCCATAGCTAACCTTGTAGTCGATGCTATATGCATTGGTACTACAATTTAACATGAAATTATAGAGGAGGCGGTGTCTCTTCTTCAAACAAGGTTGGCAGAGAATGACATGGGGCTTTTTGTCCATTTTGTGTAGTCTCATGAGAACCTATTTTTACCAGCCCAAATCGAATGCTTGAAATAAGTAGTTGAGGGGATAAACATACTCATATTTATCCTCTTTTCTTAGAAGAAATGTAATGAAAACTCCTATTTTGAATGTGAACACAATTTTTTAATACCGAATATATATGAATATAATATAAGGTATTTTATATATCTTGATGGAATGTTTTGGTTTACATCTGAAAAATCCCCCTTTTCAATTCTTTCTTGCATTTGATGATGATACTTGTTTGTATTATTTTTTTGCACATTTGTATAAATATTCCCTTGCATTGCTATCGATCCTTAAGGAAAGTTTTGGAAAAATCGTTGGAATCTGTTGTGGTTACAATGTCACTGCCTTTTATCACTTACAAATTTTTATAAAGGAATAAATATAATAGGTAAATGAAGAGGTTTGTGAAACCCTTTCAGGGATGGACAATGGTTTCAAAACCTCTTATGAGTCCTGACATTGAATAAATCCATTTTTTAAAACATTGGCTCTTGTTCATGAGCAAGCTTTTGGAAAGTTATAAAAACTTTGGTAGAGACTAACAACTTCTTATTTACAAATAAAAAAAAAAGCCTTCTACTTAAGATATGTTGTGTTATGGAGACCAATTAGACTAAGATGCTAAAAATATTCAACATTATTTTTGTTAAATAATTGTTGCACTCGTATGAACGGTTAAAAATAATTATAACCACCCAAAAAGAAATTATTTTTTGGTTGTTTGAAATGCTACATGCATGGGAAGGTGTGGTACATGCAACAAAGGCGATGTAAAATTAGCAATGGAAAAATGTTGTTACAAGTTGTTGCATGTATTTACATGTTTGTGCATGTCATTGTAAAGGTTATTTACTAGGTGATTAATATATTTTGGACCCTTTGTTGGTGTATGTAGCCCGGATTTGGGTGAACCACGTTAAATCTTTATGTCATCTTCTTGCTGTCCATTTTTTTTGGGTTTTATAAATCTCCTATGTTTTCATATTTTTCTACATTTAATTGATAGTTTATTTCTTGGAAACTCTAACAAAAGGCATCAAAGCATATTGTGTTCAATTATACTCTATAAAAATATCTCATAGTTGAGTGGGAGTAATGACAAACAATGGTAAATTGAAGGTAGATAAATTTAATGGGTGGAAATATCAATTATGGAAGACATAGATGGAGGATTATCTTTATCAAAAGGATTTATGGCGTCTATTGGAAGGGAAATCTAAGAAACCATCAATAATGTCTAATGAGGATTGAGATATTCTAGACAGAAAAGCATTTTGCAGTATTCATCTATGTCTAGCCCAATCAATGTTGTTTAATATTTTGCAAGCGAAGAAAACTATAGAGTTGATGCAAACCTTGGTGAAACTATATGAAAATCCTTTAGCTTCAAATAAGGTATTTCTTATGAAGTGTTTATTTAATATGAAAATGGAAGAAGGTGGATTAGTTGATGATCATTTCAGTGAGTTTAATACAGTTACCAATCAATTAAATTCTATAAATATAAACTTTGGTGAAGAAGTTAGGGCTATTTTGATTCTATGTTCTTTGTTTGAAAGTTGGAATAGCTTTGCAATGGTTGTTAGTAATTTTGTTGCTGGTTCAAATATACTGAAATTTGATGATGTTGTTGGTTTCATTTTGAGCGAGGAAATTTGTAGTAAAAGCTCATGTGGAACATCCACATTGTTTTGAATGTAGAAAGGAGGGGGGAAAAAAGGAGAGAGGAAATAATTATGGAGGTTGTGAGAAGTCATGAGGAAAATCTAAGGACAAGAGGTCCCAATCCAAAGAAAAGAAGGATTGTTAGTATTATAGGAAGCTAGGTCACTTAAAGAAATATTGTTGGTCTTGGAAGAATAAAGAAGGAGAAATAATGAGGCAATGTGGTAAGTAATAAATCTAATGACGATGCTTCGATTTTATCCCTTGACAATGCTAATGATTCTTGGGTGTTAGATTTAGGGGCTTCATTTCATGCTACAACCCATAGAAGTTATTTTCTAGATTATGTCCAAGGGGATTTTGGGCTGGTTTATTTGGGATATAATGAACCCTATTAGAATGTTGGAAAGGGAAGAATCGGGATAAAGTTGCAGAAATTTAATTTTAGTGGGGCAACTAGGTGATGAAGGTTGTGTTGTTAATTTTAATAATAAAAATTGGAAGGTTATAAAAGGTGCCTTAGTGGTAGAAAAAGGTTTGAAATTAGGAACCTTATATATTTGTATAGGTCATAATTTTCCTTCTACTTTAGCAGTTGTAGATAAAACACAATTAGGAACAATTGTTGTGGTTCAACAAACATAAAATTTGAGAGTTGTTGTGGGTTCAAAAAAAAACATTGTGGAATAATAGACTTGGGCACATGAGTGAAAAAGGTATGAAATTACTTCATGCAAATAATGTTCTACTAGGTCTAAAACATGTTAATTTGGATTATGTGAAAGTTGTGTGTATGTCAAACAAAAGAGAGTTTGTGCAAGGATGGGAAGCAAAAGAAAGATGAGAAGTTGAAGCTTGTGCATGTAGATGTATGGGGACCAACTCAAGTATCTTAGCTTGGTGGCTCTTGGTATTATGTTACATTCATATATGATGCAACTACGAAGGTATGGTTTTATTTCCTTAGGTAGAAATATGATGTTTTGAAACTTTTAAAAAATCGAGAAGCTTGGTTGAGAATGAGATGGATAAAAAGTTGAAATGTCTTAGATCTGATAATCGTAGTGATAATTTTAGTAAATATTTTGAAGATTATTGTTCCTCTAATGGTATTCATAGGCAAAAAATGGTTCCAAGGACTCCACAAGAAAATGGAGTGGCTGAGCATATGAACATAACAATAATGGAGCATACATAGACTATGAGATTACATGTTGGGTTGCATTTAAAAATGTGGGCAGAGACTATAAATACTGATGTTCATTTAATTAATAGAGTTCTTTCTAATCCTTTGGGTTGTGGTTTTCCAAAGGAAGCATGGATAGGTAAGAAGGTGAGTTATTATTTTCTCAGAACCTTCGACTGTAAAGCATTACATGTAGATTCTGAAAATATAACCAAGTTGGAAGCTAAGTCAAAGAAATGTATATTTTTTGGATATGGAATTGATGAATTTGGTTATAGGCTTTGGGATTTTGAAAATAAAAAAATTGTGAGAAGCAAGGATGTCATATTCAATGAGAAGGTGTTGTACAAAGATCAGTTGCAGCAACATGAGAAGAAAAAAAATGATTATGTAGTGTTGGATGAGATTCCAAATAGTGATGTTCTAGTGGTTCATCATGCTCCACAACAACAACAACAACAACAATAAATACGACAAACTCTAGTGAATGTTAGACGTTCTTCAAGGATAAGTAGACCTCCGAATTTTTTTTATCCCTCTTTGTATTCTATTTTATTAACTGATGTTGGTGAACTAGAATGTTATGATAAAGCTATGCAGGTGGATTCCAAGGTTTAGTGGGAGCATGAAATGGAAGAAGAAATGGACTTCGTGCTGAAAAATCAAACTTGGGAATTATGCAAGTTGCTTGCAAGTAAAAAGGCTTTACAAAAAATTGGGTTTATAGGATGAAAGAGGAAGATGGAGGTAAGAAAATATTTAAAGCTAAGTTAGTTGTAAAGGGATTTTCAGAGAAAAAGGGCATTGATTTTAATGAAATATTTTCTCTAGTTGTTAAAATTACTTCTATTTGTATTGTTTTAAGTATTGTGGCTATTGAAGATTTGCATTTGGAATAGCTAGATGTTAAAATTTTCTTTATCCATGGTGATTTGGAGGAGGAAATATATATGTAACAACCACAAGGATTTGAGGTCAAAGGTAAAGAGAAGTTGGTGTGCGTATTGAAGAAAATATTATATAGCTTGAAGCAAGCACCTCGGGAATGGTATATTAAATTTGATAGCTTTATGATTGAGCATCACTAGAGCTGATGTAATTCAGACTATTGTGTTTATTTTAAGAGGTTAAATGATGATATCTATATTATTTTATGTTTGTATGTTGATGATATGCTTGTAGCAGGTTCTAACATGCATCATATAAAGGAGTTAAAACAAAACTTATCAAATTCATTTGTTATGAAGGATTTGGGGGGAGCAAAAAAATCCTTGATATGAAAATTATAAGAGATAGAAAAAACAAAAAAATGTTTTTATCTTAGGTTGATAATGTTGAAAAGGTGTTGCAAAGATTTCACATGGTGAATGCAAAAGTTTTGAGCACACCTTTTCCTAGTCATTTCAAATTGACTAAGGATATGAGTCCAAAGACATAAGAGGAGGGAGATAAAATGTCCAAGGTAACATATGCTTCAGTTGTAGGTAGTTTAACGTATGCCATGGTATGCACAAGACTGGATATTGCACATGTCATAGGAGTTGTTAGTAGCTATATGAGTAATCCCATAATGGAGCATTAGAATGCGGTAAAATTGATTCTCAAGTATTTGAGAGCTGCATCTAATAAATGTTTATATTTTGGGGGCTCTAATACTATTTTAAAAGGCTTTGTTGACTCGGATTTGGTAGAGGATATTGATACCAAGTGAAGTACCATAGGTTATGTATTTATAGATGGTGGAATAATAGTGAGTTGGATTTCTTGATTGTGAAAGGTAGTTGCTTTATCTACCATAGAGGCAAAGTATGTTGCTACAACAAAGGCGAAAAAGGAGATGATATGGCTGAAAATTTTCATGGAAGAATTGGGAAAACAACAGGATGACAATTACTTGTTTACGAATAGCCAAAGTGTTATACATCTTGCAAAGAATTCTTCCTTGCACACTAAAACCAAACACATACAACTGAGATATCATTGTATTTGGTCGATGTTGGAGGATGGCCAGGTAAAGTTGGAAAAGGTACATACAAATGACAATCCAATGGATATGTTTATGAAGGTGGTGACAAAAGAGAGATGAGCTCCTCTTCAAATTCAGTTGGTCTTCAAAGTTAACAATAAAATAGAGCAGCAGGGTCCAAGGTGATTATTTCTAGTGGGAGTTGTAGGGGGAAACGGTGTTATGATCAGTCTCCAAGTGCAAGATGGTATGGTGTGGAGTCTGATTAGTCTCCAAGTGGGAGATTGTTGTGTTATGAAGACCAATCAGACTCAGATGCTAAAAATATTCACCATTATGTTTTATTAAATAATTGTTGCAGTCTTGTATGAACAATTAAAAATAATTATAACCGCCCAAAAAGAAAGGAGTTATTGGTTTCATGAAACACTACATGCATGGGAAGGTGTTTTCCACAATTTTTTTTAATTATTTATGGTTGTTGGGCATGTGAAATGGAAGTAGAAATTCACATAATAGTGGCTGGAAAAAAGTGGGAAGTGTTGCGAGTACACGCAACAAAGGTTGTGTAAAATCAACAATAGAAAAACATGGACAAACATTTTTGCAATTTGTTGCATGCCTTTGCATGTCATGTAAAGGTTATTTTCTAGGAGATTAATATATTTTAGACCCTATGTTGGTTGATATAGCTTGGATTTGGGTGAACCACATTAAATCTTTGTGGTGTCTTCTTGTTGTCCATTTTTTGGGGTTTTATAAATCTGTTGTGATTTCATATTTTTCTACTTTTAATTGATAAAATATCTACCTCCAATCTCTAACAAGATATCAGTGTTGGAGAAGGTTATACTAACTTTTCCAATGACTGACAAACACAAAGAGGAAATGCGCCAAGGAACAACTAAAGACTTAAAGGGGTTTCGATATGAAAAGGAGTTACAAAAACCTTCTCAACGACCACCGAGGTTCATGAAACTTAGAAAAATGTTGACAATGATTATACTTAGAAAAAGTTTCAAGCAAAGACAATTGTTTGGGAGAAACATGCCCAAAACTAAAGTAGTATATAGCAAAGAAGAAAAGGAGAAGAAAACGAAGAGATTTGATTCAGATTTTGAGTCCGAGAAGGAAGATGTTGATGCATTCGTTGCAGTTTTGGAAACTTGTGTGGGTAATGATGCATGGTTAATTGACTCACGTGCATCTTTCCATATGAACTTTTATAGAGATTAGTTTTTTGAATATGAAGAATTTGATGGAGGTAAAGTGTACTTGGGTGATGATTCTTATTTAAATATTGTTGGTTGTAGTAAAGTTAGAATCAATTTTACTGATGGTAGGATAAATAAGATTAATGGTGTGATGAATATCCTTGGATTAGCATGAAATTTATTATCTATGCGCAAACTAATAGATGAAGGTGTGCAGGTAGTATTTAATAAATGCAAGATGCAAAATGGTTAGAGGTGCTATGGTAATTTCTAGAGGTGTCAGATATGACAATTTGTATAACCTTGATGTATGCACTATTGACTGCAATAGTACTTTTGTGAAAAGAAAATCTGTGGAAGAGGTGAGGGTTTCATCTTCAACAGATGGTCATGGCTTCTAGGCACCCAAGGGCACTCTTTCTTTTGACTCAAAGTTACTTGTAGAGAAACTATGATATGACACCAGAGACTTGGACACATTGGGAAGAAAGGTCTAAAGACCTTAAAAAATAAAAAAATTGTTGAAGGGTTGTCTTATTGTAATCTTGAATCTGATTTCTATGAGCATTACATTTATGAAAACAAAAAACCACATTTATTTTTAGTCGATTTCTTATAAATATTGTGGTGTATTGGATCTTATTCATTCTAATATGTTTGGCCTTGTAGATATTTCTTCAATTAGAAAATCCACTTAAATACATGTTTCATTTATTAATGATTATATTAGAAGGACAAGGGTATATTTCTAAAGAGTAAATCTAAAGTTTTAGGTCCATTTAAAGAATTTAAAGAAATGGTTAAGTTGGAGTTGTAGACACATAAAAATGCCTAGACCCACAAACCACATTCTTCTATATCACGCTTCATCTCAACATAATTAAAATATTTAGTTATGTCCTATAGTCCAATGTCAACTATTAATTAAATAATTATTAATTATTTAATTAATTCATGTCTTTTATTCCTCCTGGCTATTTAAATAAATAAATTACATTTATTATTTAAATACGTCACTAATTGTTTATGTCACTCTATAATTAAATAAATTCCTAAATTTATTGAATTATTACTTCCTCGTGATTATTAAATAAATAGATCTTATTTATTTATTTAATACGTCATTAATTATTTATGTCTTCTTATAGTTAAATAAATTCTTATTATTTATTTAATTATTATCCTCTCCAACTTTCTTTCTAATTTTAAATAAAATCATTTATTTAAAATTACCCACTTTCTAACTTTCCTCCACAATTGAATAATTTTAATTATTAAATTGTCTTATTGATTTTCTTTCTAAATTTAAATAAAAGCATTTTATTTAAATTGGCAACTTCCCTCTTTCCAAGTAAATAATTTTAAATTATTATTATTTACTATCACATGAATTCACCATTTTGGAATTAATTTAAAATATTAATTTCAAAATAGCATTTCTTTCCACAAAGTAAGTTGTTTCTAAAATTACAGATTTTCTAAAATCTCATCTTCTTATCTTCTATTTTTTGTTAATTTCATCTCAATGTCACATTTATTCTCCATCATTGATTTAATTTCCTAAATTAAATCTTGCCCACACATTTGGGGATTTTACCCTAACCCTAATTGAGAGTTGTCATTTTGAATCCTAACCATTGATTCTAGGGTATTTCTCAATCTCTCATCTTGTATGTTCGTTCAAGATTGCATTTTCTATAAAATGACAATCTTGTTCTCATTTTTGTCATCTCTTATATCTCTAAATATCTTTTGAATCTCTTAATTTCTAGAACAGGTACAGGTACAGAACACCACATTTGCCAAATTCGACGACGCAAATGCTCTGCTACGCCACATTCGCCAGAAATAGAGACGCATACGCTCTGTTGCGACACATTTGATCTATTTCACGATCCATACGACAACCGGAAAGCCATATTTGACAAATCAAGCCGCAATTGCACTACTGCAATGCATCCACTCTGCTACGATGCAAGTGACTGATAAGAATTTGTTTCTCGGTTTTGTATCTTTTTTAAGTTTCTTCCTGTTTTTGCTTCTAGATTAGAGGTTTTTCAGGTTACTAATATTTTTGTGACAACGTGTGTCAAAGTTGGATTCTAACAAAACTTTCTTGTTTGATTATTTCATTTAATTTCACAATCATGCATTTTTTTCATTCATTGGTTAAAATGAAAAAACACGCAAGTGCATAAGGCTAAAAAGAACAATAAACTTTGTTTTACATGGGGTTTAAAATTAACTTCTAGTTAGAAAATACTACAAATGGTTAAAATGAACCCCCTTGTCTGACAAACACTACAAACAGATAAAATAAACTTCATGCTTTTTTATGTTTGTCAACAAATTTTATTTTGGATTTAAAATGAACAACATGCGAGTGTGAGTTAGCATATTCATGTGCTCTCTCTTTATTTCTAAACAAAGATTGATTGAACTATGAATATGTTGGCTCGCTTTTGTTAAGCCTTAGATTTTGGGCTTGCTTTGGTGGGAAAAATTACTCACCCCAAAGTGACTCAAACTGGGAACACGCTAAAGCCACGCAACGCCCAACCAGTATATAAATTTGAATGTTAAGGAAAACTTAGCATTACAGAACTTCCTGCGGACCAGCAATTGAGTCCCCAATACCCTTGTGGTGCGTCAAACCTACAGAGCATAACCTCTACAAACTGGGATGATAATGCCTCTTGTGTGGCCTTCTGAACGGGTGCCCGAATTAAATCCTTTGTGTTAGAAAACCAAAAACCTTTTATTCTTTGGTGCAGGAACAGTTGTTGCAAAGGTACTCACACCTGCGTAGTTCTTAGTAGAAATGATCAGTCTGCTATAGGTTTTCATGGAGGTTGGAGGCTTGGTTGCCCTGAGAAGTGAGTGCACTCTAAGGGGGAGCCCGTGGGGCCAAGCTTCTGGATTCATTCACTAAGGATATGCAGTTCGCAGGATCCATAAGAATATTGTCCTTGCAACCCTAGGCTTTTGTCAATTTATTTGATGTGGTTGATTTTCATTTTGTACAACACCATGCGTTTTCCAATTATTTTCAGACAAACTCAACAATTGAATATCAAACTTGCCTAAATTTGAAACAAATTGGTCAAATTGCTGAAATTTATTCCTAAGCCACAATCGCTCTATTGAGCCGCAATCATCCTGTCAAACCGCAAATACTCATTTTTGAGTCCCAATCACTCTGCCGACCCTCTTTGGCAATTTCAAACACCACATTTGTCATATTGCACTACAATTTCCCAATCCTGAGTTGCATCTGCTATGTTAAGACACAATTGACAATTTCAACACCACAATTGCTCTATCAGACTACATGTGAAATCCTAAAGGTCGCATTTACCATTTTCGGACTACCTACTAAATTGTGCAATGCATCTGATATATTACAATGCATTTTCCAAACTCTGTGACGCATATGAGTATTCTAAAACGTATTTTCCTTCATGAAACATAATTTCTTCTGATAACAACGCATTTGACATTGCAACGCATTTGAAACCTGAAGCGATGCATTTTCCTGTCAACTAGAAAAACATTATTACGGTCAGAAACCCGAGGCCAAACATTTGCAAGAAGATTTTCCTGGCATCTTTTTCAAGCACTCTCTATCTAAAACAAAAAAACTTGTCCAATTCATCCATCTTTGCATTTTTAGTTTGCATTTAGCTTGCAATCCATCATCATCTTCATAGGCAAAATCTTAAGTCCTAAAATTTTGCACACCTTTGGGATAGGCAAACTTTCCTTACTTTGTAAAACCATTGTCTCAAAAAGTAAATTATCATTGGACCAAGTCAAAATAAATCAATCCTAAGTCATTATCCTTTAATGAGCTACTTCCAACTCATAAGTCTAGTGTGGAAATCTCACCTTGTCATCTTGTCCTTCAAACCAGTCCTTTGACAAATCCAAATTGAGACATTGGCCAAACTTTGAATGGTTAGAAAACCTTTCTTAAAAATCATTGGATACTCATTTTAGTCTTCATGTTCACTTTGCATTTGACATTCCTTTTTGTCCTCATTATCACTTTGGATAATTCTTAGTCTCATTCCATCCACCATCATGTCTTCAAGCCACTATGGCATGCTTTCTAGTCAAATTGAATGCCAATTCATTAGTAATGGTCAAGAACAATTACCAAGGGACTTCAAAACACTATACCTCCAATCCAAGTCCAAATCTACAACCCCTAGTACTCCATCCATCTATCCCTCTTACCAACAACCCATAACTCCTAATACTCTATCCATCTACTATCAAGATTCTCCTAACACCATCGATGACACTAATTTACAAAAAAATTCCATTAGTCATACCCACTTTAACCTTGACAAGGGAAATCAACCATCCATCAATCCTAGTCCTTCATACACTCATCCATTCCAATTCTCCTCATCATATCATAATCCTTCATCCACATCATATCCTAATCCTTCATCCATGTCATATCCTAATCCTTCATCCACATCATATCCTAATCCTTCATTCACATTATATCCTAGTCCTCCATTCATGTCATATCCTAATCCTCCATTCACATCATGTCCTATTCCTCCATCCACGTCATATCCTTGTCATGCAGTCATGTCCTATCCTAGCCCATCATCCCCCAACCAAGTCCAAACCTCCATGTCATATCCTAGTCCATCATACACCAATCCATTCCAAGACACTCCATGTTTTCATGAAAACATATCTTGTCATGGTTTCGAAAGTCCCATCTTCTTACCTACACTTGAGGATACATGTCAAGAGGCAAGTCCAAAGCATGACATCATAACGTCGCTATCATGTCAAGATCAAAGTAGTATATCCAATGAACCCATCTTTACATCCATTCAAGAAGTCCTCCTAGACAATCATGGCATACCCAAGACACCTATCCTTGGTCAAGAGTCCATCCACAACCATGTTATTCAAGATGACCCTATCCTTGGTCAAGATCTTATTTCCAATCATGACATTCAAAATGAACCCATCTTTGATCAAGAAGTCCAAAATGATCCACTCCTTGACCTCTATGCTAGTCACAATCAAACACTTAAAGATGACCCTATCCAAACTTTGGATACTGACACTTCCAAAAGTGAGACACTTGCCTCCATGGGACACATATATGATCTACCACTAGAACAAGATTCTTCTAGCATGGACATATTTGCAAATGATCAAGCTATAGCTGAATTCAGTGGGCTTTATGACACTAACCATCAAGACGGTTTTGACATAGACTTGGAAGCACCAATAGAATCATTGGAATCTGATATGACAGAAAATCAAACCAAAGATGACAATCATAAATCTGTCCAACATGTTAGTAAAGCTACAACATCATATCAATTAGGATCATCTATATTTTTTAGAGAAGGCTTCCTTACAAATGAGAATATTTCAAGCATTAATTTCCACAATAAGGATGGGTTAGCATCTTGCTTCCAAAATGACCAGTATCATATCGCCAACAAAATCTTTCAAAACATGCATTACCAAGGAAAAGGATTAGGCATACATGAGCAAGGAATTTTGGAACCCATACAAGTTCAAGCACATTATGGACATCCAGGTCTTGGCTACTCCTTAGTCAAAAAATCAAATGATGTTAGTGGTCCCTCTTCAATATTGGAAGCAACTTTATCTAATACAAACGTCAAAATGGGTGTCATTAATAGTCTTTGTCATAAGATTGTTTCCAATACCCCTTCCCTCCACACCCCAAACCATCATTCCATCATGACTAAACCTTCCATTTGGAACCAACAAAAGTATTACAAATCCAAAGTTCAAAATCACATGTCAATGGTCATAGAATCAATCAAAATTACAAGTGCACAAATGAAGCGAAAGTGGATCCCAAAGAAAAATGGATCAAGTCAAGAAAAGAATTTATCAGGCAAACAAAATATGCTAAATCCAAAATTTAAGCAAAATGTGGAGCCACAGCACAAGAGGACTCCCACATATAATACATCTCCACCCCCATCAAAATGGCCATCAAGAAAGACATAAAAGTGTTGGTTCCAAACACTATCCTAATCCGGCACCCAAAGTTTGGAAAATAAAAACCAATACATCCAAACAATATCCTAACCCAACACCTAAAGTTCGAAGAATAAAAACCAATACATCCAAACATCCAACCAACCCATCCACATCCACCATCATCTATAAATATTCCTACATCCTCCTTAAAGTCCAAACGTCCCATGTCACAAATCCATCACATCATGGCAAAAATTCTCTATCATAAGGATTCTCATGGCACTCTATTGTGATGTGCATATTCTGATAAGGCCAACTCTAGTATCAACAAAGATCAAGATGACATTAGTCAGTTGTATGCAAGCGCTATCATCCTGACAAGGCAACTACTTCAAAAAGGTCATTATTGGCATTTCATGGCACCAGTCTCTACATCGGCATCGTCAAAGGCTTCACCAAAGTCAATGTTAATATAAAGCAACAAGGCTATCCGGTAAAATGCAAAAATAAAAAAAAATAAAAAAAATCGTCAACTTGACAAAAACCTAGCAAACAAGCATCATGGTGACACCAAAAAATAAATCAAACAATATCAAAAATAGTAAAGAGAAAAATTTCGTCCAATGGTGAAAACTTGGCAAACAGGCCCTTTGGATAAGTACCATGATGAAAACCTAGCAAACAGGCATCATGTGTAGAATAAATCATTTGTGTGGACCATTGCACTTGGGGGAAAGATGTCTCATCTCCTTTACCCTCTGCATGACACATTTCTTATGACATTTCCATCCATCCATCTGAGCTATCATGTCCATCCATTTTCCCACCTATTTTGATCTTGACAAACACTAAGGCACAAACATAAATCATGCTTTGGGAAAACTCTTGACATGTCTATCTTTTGGTCATACACTAGTCACAGAATATCATGTCATTACCTTCATAGCCTCCTTTTCACTATGTGACATCATCCTTGGAGACCATATGATGATTCTCTTAATCAAAGCCATCCATGTATCCTATATTTTACCTATCACCCATCTTGGTTTCCCTTGTCAATGGTCTAAAGATCCCTTGTCATTCCATCTAGTCCTCACCAAGTCATTCCAAATGCAGCAATATGGAAAACCTAGCACATTATCCAAAATATTCCTTGGCTTTGTCCATGGCCCTTCTGTAGACTTTTATCCTCTTGTCATATCATTTTCATCTTCATGTTGTTTCGAGATATGTCCTTCCCACGTCAATCAACGTTTTCATCATCGTCGTCACCTACCAATCAGTATTTAGCTTGACTAGCAGAAAAATCATGGTTGTCCTTGGATTCATGTGCATCGGCATCATTCACATGCATTTGTCAGAATTTTTGTAAAGCATCAAAACATCCTAAAAATTAGAAAAATTCTTGAAAAATGACCTAAAAATTAGAAAAAGTCTTGAAAAAAGACCTAAAAATTGGAAAATGTCAAAATCCCAAAAACAGAGTCAAAGTCGGTCATATCTTGTCAAGTTCATCGAGTCAGTCAATCTTTGTCATTTGTCTGATCTACATTGTCTCTGCGCATTTGGTACATAGGCAAGATTCATCTTTGAATCCCTGAGACATTAGGTCAGTCCTTTTAGGTTTGTCATAATCAAACATAAGTCAAACATGGTTACATCAGTCAAATAAAGAAGACATAGTCGCACTTGACACAAGACAGTCATTTTTAATGTCAGCATCAAAATTGGTCAAAATCAGACAACATAAGCCAACCAATCATGCAGTCAAAATCAATCAACTTGTCAAAACATTGGTCAAAATGTCAATCTCGTCACTTTTTGGTCCTCTTCAAGATGTGTCCTTCTTGGATTTGGACCTTGTCAAAATGTCAATTTCCTTTTCAGGATGTGTCCTTGAGTTTAGGCACTATCAAACCATCAAAATTGTCAAACTATCAAACAATTAATCTTCGACAAACAAACATTGGCAATACAATTAAATGGTTGTTAAGTTTTGGCCATTTTGTCTTATCTTTTTATTGAAATTTTTTTTGGTCATGTTACTAGCTACCTCGAGGATGTCCCATGAAGGATTCAGAGGTGTGATGACGTCTCATGAATTTATCTATTTTTCTTTGACTATTGTCTGTGCAATGTGGATTGTCTTGACAAAAAGACGGGCAAATTGGCCTCTAGTATGAGTTAGGACATTCCTTGTCTACAACTGTCTATTTTGCAAGTGGATGACTTGCACACCTTGGTCTATGTCATACCCTGGTGTTTGTTGTCCATTTGTGTCATTTTTACCGCCCAATGATGATTCGGGCAAAACCTATTAGTACCTTGGCAAATATTGAAGGATTCTAACATGCATTTCATCTTTCGCATTAACTTGCATCTCCTTCCCCATATCGGCATCCATGTTTTCTATCTTAACATTCATCTTTTTCTCTCTAACATTTCTTCTAGTTTGCATCATTATCATCCTTATCTATCTTTCCTATATACTTTTGTCTTTCATCTTCTAGTCTTCTCATCCATTTCGAGAGCACACTCGTGTCCTCTGAACTCAATTGTCCTCTCGTGGGGGCATACTGCTACCTCCTTGTCATTCTTCCTCATCTTATTTTGCACTGGGGCATATTTTTGACTTGTTTTCTTTGCCACAATGCGACAAGTTGCATTATCACAAAGAGGGACAAATGTAGACACATAAAAATGGCCTAGACCCACAAACCACATTCTTCTATATCATGCTTCATCTCAACATAATTAAAATATTTAATTAGGTCCTATAGTCCAATGTCAACTATTAATTAAATAATTATTAATTATTTAATTAATTCACGTCTTTTATTCCTCCTGGCTATTTAAATAAATAAATTACATTTATTATTTAAATACGTCGCTAATTGCTTATGTCACTCTGTAATTAAATAAATTCCTAAATTTATTTAATTATTACTTCCTCGTGATTATTAAATAAATAGATCTTATTTATTTATTTAATACGTCATTAATTATTTATGTCTTCTCATAATTAAATAAATTATTATTATTTATTTAATTATTATCCTCTCCAACTTTCTTTCTAATTTTAAATAAAATCATTTATTTAAAATTACCCACTTTCTAATTTTCCTCCACAATTGAATAATTTTAATTATTAAATTGTCTTATTGATTTTCTTTCTAAATTTAAATAAAAGCATTTTATTTAAATTGACAACTACCCTCTTTCCAGGTAAATAATTTTAAATTATTATTATTTACTATCACATGAATTCACCATTTTGGAATTAATTTAAAATATTAATTTCAAAATAGCATTTCTCTCCACAAAGTAAGTTGTTTCTTAAATTACAGATTTTCTAAAATCTCATCTTCTTATCTTCTAATTTTTGCTAATTTCATTTCAATGTCACATTTATTCTGCATCATTGATTTAATTTCCTAAATTAAATCTTGTCCACACATTTAGGGATTTTACCCTAACCCTAATTAAGAATTGTCATTTTGAATCTTGACCATTGATTCTAGGGCATTTCTCAATCTCTCATCTCGTTCATTTGTTCAAGATTGCAATTTCTATAAAATGACAATCTTGTTTCATTTTCGGCATCTCTTATATCTCTGAATATCTTTTGAATCTCTTAATTTCTAGACTTCTTCTCCTTCATGTATTCTTGCATTTCTTGATTAAAATCCTTTGACATTTGCTAGGTCATGTCATGAATTTAATTTGCTTATCAAATCTGAGGGCATCCATCATATTGCAGACAATAGAGAAGGTGCAAGGAAGGGGATTCATGGAGGTTGAAGGGATTTGGTGAGATCTTCCTTTTTGTTTTGTTGTTTCCTCCTTTGTTCTTTCTTGAATACTTAGGTTTATTGTTTATGCATTTAATCATTGCTAACTTAATATTTTCCTATGTTACATTGGTGAACACAACATTTGACACATTTTTTTTTTGCGGGTTTCATACATTTTTTTTCTAATCTTTTGTAGGTACAAGTACGGAACGTCGTATTTGCCAAATCTGGTGATGCAAATGCTCTTCTACGCCGCATTCACCAGAAACAGAGACGCATACGCTCTGTCGAGATGTATTTGATCTATTTCACGATGCACACGACAACCGAAAAGCCATATTTGACAAATCGAGCTGCAACCACTCTAGTGCAACACATCCACTCTGCTACGATGTAAGTGACTGGTAAGAATTTATTTCCCGATTTTGTATCTTTTTTAAGTTTCTTCCTATTTTTGTTTCTAAATTAGAGGTTTTTCAGGATACTAATATTTTTGTGATAGTGTCTGTCAAAGTTGGAGTCTACCAAAAATTTCTTGTTTGTTTATTTCATTTAATTTCACAATCATGCATTTTTTTTCATTCATTGGTTAAAATGAACAAACATGTAAGTGCATAAGGCTAAAAAGAACAATAAACTTTGTTTTACATGGGGTTTAAAATTAACTTCTAGTTAGAAAATACTAAAAATGGTTAAAATGAACCCCCTTGTCTGAAAAACACTACAAATAGATAAAATAAACTCCATGCTTTTTTATGTTTGTCAACAAATTTGATTTTGGATTTAAAATGAACAACATGCGAGTGTGAGTTAGCATATTCATGTGCTCTCTCTTTGTTTCTAAACAAAGATTGATTGAACTGTGAATATGTTGGCTCGCTTTTGTTAAGCCTTAGATTTTGGGCCTGCTTTGATGGGAAAAAGTACTCACCCCAAAGTGACTCAAACCGGGAACGCGCTAAAGCCAAGCAATGCCCAACCGGTATATAAATTTGAATGTTAAGGAAAACTTAGCATTACAGAAATTCCTACAGATCATCAACTGACTCCCCAATACCCTTGTGGTGCGTCGAAACCTATAGAGCATAACCTCTACAAACTGGGATGATAATGCCTCTTGTGTGGCCTTCTAAACGGGTGCCCGAATTAAATCCTTTGTGTTAGAAAACAAAAAACCTTTTATTCTTTGGTGCAGGAACGGTTGTTGCAAAGGTACCTACGCAGTTCTTAGTAGAAATGATCAATCTGCCATGGGAGTTTCATGGAGGTTGGAAGCTTGGTTTCCCTGAGAAGTGAGTGCACTCTAAGGGGGAGCCCGTGGGGCCAAGCTTCTGGATTCATTCACTAAGGATATACAATTCGCAAGATCCAAGAGAATATTGTCCTTGCAGCCCTAGGGTTTTATCAATTTCTTTGATGTGGTTGATTTTGATTTTGTACAACACCATATGTTTTCCCATTGATTTTAGACAACCTCAACAATTGATTATCAAACTTGCCTAAATCTGAAACAAATTGGTCAAACTGCTGAAATTTATTCCTAGGCCACAATCGCTCTATTGAGCTGCAATCATCCTATCAAACCGCAATTGCTCATTTTTGAGTCGCAATCCCTCTGTCAACCCACTTTGGCAATTTCAAACACCACATTCATCATATTTCACTGCAATTGCCTAATCCTGAGTTGCATCTTCTATGTTAAGACACAATTGACAATTTCAACACCGTAATTTCTCTATCGGACCACATGTGAAATCCTAAAGGCTACATTTAGCATTTTTGCAACACCTGCTAAATTGTGCAATGCATCTGATATATTACAATCCATTTTTCAAACTCTGTGACACATCTGAGTATTCTACAACGCATTTCCCTTCCTAAAACACAATTTCTTCTGATAACGACGCATCTGACATTGCAATGCATTTGCCTATCAACTGCAAAAACATTATTACTATCAGAAACTCGAGGCCAAACATTTGCAAGCAAATTTTCCTGGCATCTTTTTCCAGCACTCTCTGTCTGAAACAAAAAAACTTGTCCAAGTCATCCATCTTTTCATTTTTAGTTTGCATTTAACTTGCAATCCATGATCATCTTCATAGGAAAATTCGTAAGTCCTAAAATTTTGCACACCTTTGGGATAGGCAAAATTTTCTTTACTTTGTCAAACCATTGTCTCAAAAAGGAAATTTTTATTGGACCAAGTCAAAAGATATCAATCCTAAGTCATTTTCCTTTTGTGAGATACTTCCAAGTCATAAGTCTAGTGTGGAAATCTCACCTTGTCATCTTGTCCTTCAAACTAGTCCTTTGACAAATCCAAATTGAGACATTGGCCAAACTTTGAATGGTTAGCAAACCTTTCTTAAAAATCATTGGATACTCATTTGTCTTCATGTTCACTTTTCATTTGACATTGCTTTTTGTCCTCATTATCACTTTGGATAAGTCTTAGTCTCATTCCATCCACCATCATGTCTTCAAGCCACTATGACATGCTTTCTAGTCGAATTGAATGCCAATTCATTAGTAATGGTCAAGAACAACTACCAAGGGACTTCAAAACACTATACCTCCAATCCAAGTCCAAATTTACAACCCCTAGTCCTCCATCCATCTATCCCTCTTACCAACAACCCATAAGTCTTAGTCCTCTATCCATATACTATCAAGAGTCTCCTAACACCATCCACAACACTAATTCACAACAAAATTCCATTAGTCATACCCACTCTAACCTTGAAAAGGGAAATCAACCATCCATCAATCCTAGTCCTTCATACACTCATCCCTTCCAAGTCTCCACGTCATATCATAATCCTTCATCCACATCATATCCTAATCCTTCATCCACGTCATATCCTAATCCTTCATCCACATCATATCCTAATCCTTCATCCACGTCATATCCTAATCCTTCATCCACATCATATCCTAGTCCTCCATTCACATCATATCATAATCCTTCATCCACATCATATCCTAATCCTTCATCCACATCATATCCTAGTTCTCCATTCATGTCATATCCTAATCCTCCATTCACATCATGTCCTAGTCCTCCATCCACGTCATATCCTTGTCATGCAGTCATGTCCTATCCTAGCCCATCATCCCCCAACCAAGTCCAAACCTCCATGTCATATCCTAGTCCATCATACACCAATCCATTCCAAGACACTCCATGTTTTCATGAAAACATTTCTTGTCATGGTCTCAAAAGTCCCATCTTCTTACCTACACTTGAGGATACATGTCAAGAGGCAAGTCCAAAGCACGACATCATAATGTCATTGTCATGTAAAGATCAAAGTAGTATACCCCATGACCCCATATTTACGTCCATTCAA
Organism: Sequoiadendron giganteum; assembly: GCA_007115665.2. Classification (NCBI taxonomy): domain Eukaryota; kingdom Viridiplantae; phylum Streptophyta; class Pinopsida; order Cupressales; family Cupressaceae; genus Sequoiadendron; species Sequoiadendron giganteum. Next base: position 73,173,505 of record CM021110.1, read on the forward strand.
GAAGTCCTCCTAGAAATTCATGGCATACCCAAGACACCTATCCTTGGTCAAGCGTCCATCCACAACCATGTCATTCAAGATGACCCTATCCTTGGTCAAGATCTTATTTCCAATCATGACATTCAAAATGAACCCATCTTTGATCAAGAAGTCCAAAATGATCCACTTCTTGACCTCTATGCCAGTCATGATCAAACACTTAAAGATGACCCTATCCAAACTTTGGATACTGACACTTCTAAAAGTGAGACACTTGCCTCCATGGGACACATAGAATATCTACCACTTGAAAAGGAGTCTTCTAGCATGGAGATATTTTCAAATGATCAAGCTATAGCTGAATTCAGTGGGCTTTATGACACTTACCATCAAGATGGTTTTGACATAGACTTGGAAGCACCAATAGAATGATCAGAATCTGATATGACAGAAAATCAAACTAAAGATGACAATCATAAATCTGTCCAACATGTTAGTAAAGCTACAACATCGTATCAATTAGGATCATCTATATTTTTTAGAGCAGGCTTCCTTATAGATGAGAATATTTCAAGCATTAATTTCCACAGTAAGGATGGGTTAGCATCTTGCTTCCAAAATGACAAGTATCACATCGCCAACAAAATCTTTTAGAACATGCATAACCAGCGAAAAGGATTAGGCATACACGAGCAAGGAATTTTGGAACCCATACAAGTTCAAGCACATTATGGACATCAAGGTCTTGGCTACTCCTTAGTCAGAAAATAAAATGATATTAGTGGTCCCTCTTCGATATTGGAAGCAACTTTATCTAATACAAACGTTAAAATGGGTATCATGAGTAGTCCTTATCATAAGATTGTTGCCAATACCCCTTCCCTCCACACCCCAAACCATCATTCCATCATGACTAAACCTTCCATTTGGAACCAACAAAAGTATTAAAAATCCAAAGTTCAAAATCACATGTCAAAGGCCATAGAATCAAGCAAAAATACAAGTGGAAAAATGAAGCTAAAGTGGATCCCAAAGAAAATTGGATCAAGTCAAGAAACGAATGAATCAGGCAAAGAAAATATGCCAAAACATAGGAGGACTCCCACAGATAATACATGTCCACCCCCATCAAAATTGCCATGAAGAAAGACATATAAAAGTGTTTGTTCCAAACACTATCCTATTCCGACACCCAAAGTTTGGAAAATAAAAACCAATAAATCCAAACAACATCCTAACCCAACACCTAAAGTTTGGAGAATAAAAACCAATACATCCAAACATCCAACCAACCCGTCCACATCCACCATCATCCGTCATAATCCTACATCCTCCTTAAAGTCCAAACATCCCATGTCACAATTCCATCACATCTTGGCAGCAACTCTCTATCATAAGGACTCCCATGGAACTCTATCACGATGTGCATATTCTGATAAGGCCAACTCTAGTATCAACAAAGATCACAATGACATCAATCAATTGTATGCAAGCACTATCATCCTGACAAAGCAACTACTTCAGAAAGGTCATTATTGTCATGGCATGGCACTATCTCTACATCAGCATCGTCAAAGGCTTCAACACAGTCAATGGTCATCTAAAGCATCAAGGCTATCCAGTAAAATGCAAAAATACAAAAAAAAAAATTAAAAATCAAAAAAATCATTACCTTGATGAAAACGTGGCAAACAAGCGTCATAGTGACACCAAAAAATAAATCAAACGATATCAAAAATAGTAAAGAGAAATTTCGTCCAATGGTGAAAAACTGGCAAATAGGCGCTTTGGATAAGTACCATGATGAAAACCTGGATAACAGGCATCATGTGTAGAATAAGTCATTTGTGTGGACCATTGCACTTGGGGGCAAGATGTCTCATCTCCTTTACCCTCTGCATGACACATTTCTTATGACATTTCCATCCATCCATTTGAGTTGTCATGTCCATCCATTTTCCCACCTATTTTGATCTTGGCAAAGACTAAGGCACAAACATAAATCATGCTTTGGGAAAACTCTTGACATGTCTATCTTTTGGTCATACACTAGTCACAAAATATCATGTCATTACCTTCATAGCCTCCTTTTCACTATGTGACATCGTCCTTGGAGACCATATGATGATTCTCTTAATCAAAGCCATCCATGTATCCTATATTTTACCTATCACCCATCTTGGTTTCACTTGCCAATGGTCTAAAGATCCCTTGTCATTCCATCTAGTCCTCACTAAGTCATTCCAAATGCAACAATATGGAAAACTTAGCACATTATCCAAAATATTCCTTGGCTTTGTCCATGGCCCTTCTGCAGACTTTTATCCTCTTGTCATAGCATTGTCATCTTCATGTTGTTTCGAGATGTGTCCTTCCCACATCAAATAATGTTGTCATTGTCATCGTCACCTGCCAATTAGTATTCAGCTTGACTAGCAGAAAAATCATGGTTGTCCTTGGATTCATGTGCATCGACATCATTCACATGCATTTGTCACAATTTTTGTAAAGCATCAAAAAATCCTAAAAATTAAAAAAAGTCTTGAAAAAAGACCTAAAAATTGGAAAATGTTCTCAGAAAATACAAAAAATGTCAAAATCCCAAAAATAGAGTCAAAGTCGGTCATATCTTGTCAATTCCATCGAGTGAGTCAATCTTTGTCATTTTTCTGGACTACGTTGTCTCTGCACATTTGCTATGTAGGAAAGATTCATCTCTGAATCCCCGAGACATTAGGTCGGTCCTTTTAGGTTTGTCAGAATCAAATCATAAGTCAAACATGGTCACATCGATCAAATAAAGAAGATATAGTCACACTTGACACAAGACAGTCATTTGAAATGTCAGCATCAAAATTGGTCAAAATCAGACAACAGAAGCCAACCAATCATGCAGTCAAAATCAATTAACTTGTCAAAATATTGGTCAAAATGTCAATCTCGTCACTTTTTGGTCCTCTTCAAGATGTGTCCTTCTTGGATTTGGACCTCATCAAAATGCCAATTTCCTTTTCAGGATGTGTCCTTCCTAACTTTAGCCACTGTCAAACTGTCAAAACTTTCAAACTATCAAACAATTAATCTTTGGCAAACAAACATTGGCAATACAATTAAATGGATGTTAAGTTTTGGCTATTTTGTCTTATCTTTTTATTGACTTGTCTTTTGGTCATGTTACTAGCTACCTCGAGGATGTCCCATGAAGGACTTAGAGGTTTGATGACGTCTCATGACCTCTTTTGTTTTTCTTTGAATGTTGTCTGTGTAGTATGGATTTTCTTGACAAAAAGACTGGGGAAAATTGGCCTCTAGTATGAGTTAGGACATTCTTTGTCTGTGACCGTCTATTTTGCAAGTGGATGACCTTGCACACCTTGGTCTATGTCATACCCTAGTTTTTTTTGTCCATTTGTGTCATTTTTACCACCCAATGATGATTCGAGCAACACCTATTAGTACCTTGGCAAATATTGAATGATTCTAACATGCATTTTGTCTTTCGCATTAACTTGCATCTCCTTCCCCATATTGGCATCCATGTCTTCTATCTTAACATTCTTCTTTTTCTCTCTAACATTTCTTCTAGTCCGCATCATTATCATCCTTATCTATCTTTCCTATATACTTTTGTCTTTTATCTTCTAGTCTTCTCATCCATTTCGAGAGCACACTCGTGTCCTCTGAACTCAATTGTCCTCTCGAGTGGGCATACCACTACCTCCTCGTCATTCTTCCTCATTCTATTTTGCACTGGGGCATATTTTTAACTTGTTTTCTTTGCCACAATGCGACAAGCTGCATTATCACAAAGAGGGGCAAATGTAGACACATAAAAATGGCCTAGACCCGCAAACCACATTCTTCTATATCATGCTTCATCTCAACATAATTAAAATATTTAATTATGTCCTATAGTCCATTGTCAACTATTAATTAAATAATAATTATTTATTTAGTTAATTCACGTCTGTTATTCCTCTAGCTATTTAAATAAATAAATTACATTTATTATTTAAATACGTCGCTAATTGCTTATGTCACTCTATAATTAAATAAATTCTTAAATTTATTTAATTATTAGTTCCTCATGATTATTAAATAAATAGATCTTATTTATTTAATTAATACGTCATTAATTATTTATGTTTTCTCATAATTAAATAAATTCTTATTATTTATTTAATTATTATCCTCTCCAACTTTCTTTCTAATTTTAAATAAAATCATTTATTTAAAATTACCCACTTTCTAATTTTCCTCCACAATTGAATAATTTTAATTATTAAATTGTCTTATTGATTTTCTTTCTAAATTTAAATAAAAGCATTTTATTTAAATTGGCAACTTCCCTCTTTCCAAGTAAATAATTTTAAATTATTATTATTTACTGTCACATGAATTCACCATTTTTGAATTAATTTAAAATATTAATTTCAAAATAGCATTTCTCTCCACAAAGCAAGTTGTTTCTAAAATTACAGATTTTCTAAAATCTCATCTTCTTATCTTCTGTTTTTTGCTAATTTCATCTCAATGCCACATTTATTCTCCATCATTGATTTGATTTCCTCAATTAAATCTTGTCCACACATTTGGGGATTTTACCCTAACCCTAATTGAGAGTTGTCATTTTGAATCTTGACCATTGATTCTATGACATTTCTCAATCTCTTATCTCGTTCGTTCGTTCAAGATTGCAATTTCTATAAATTGACAATCTTGTTCTCATTTTCGGAATCTCTTATATCTCTAAATATCTTTTGAATCTCTTAATTTCTAAACTTCTTCTCCTTCATGCATTCATGCATTTCTTTATTAAAATCTTTTGACATTTGCTAGGTCATGTCATGAATTTAATTTGCTTATCAATTATGAGGGCATCCATCATATTGCAGCAAATAGAGAAGGTGCAAGGAAGGTGATTCATGGAGGTTGAAGGCATTTGGTGGGATCTTCCCTTTTGTTTTGTTGTTTCCTCCTTTGTTCTTTCTTGAATACTTAGGTTTATTGTTTATGCATTTAATCATTGCTAACTTAATATTTTCCTATGTTACATCAAGTTGGAAAGAAAATAAAATGTTTGAGGACTGATAATCGAGGCAAATTTAACTCTAATGATTTTGATATATTTTTTAAGTATTGTGGTATTCATAGGCAAAAGAAAACTTAGTATTCTTCACAACAGAATGGAGTTGCAAAAAGAATGAACAAGACACTAATGGAGAAGGTTGGAAGTATGTTGAGTGGTGCTAGTCTAGAACAAATTCTTTGGGTTGAAGTTCTTGCCACTTCCTATTAATTGATTAACATGTCTCCTACATCATCTTGTTGGCAAATGGTCAATTCTCCCCTTGAGATTTGTGTCTGTTGTTGATAATATTTTTGTCACTATCAATTACCTGATTAACAAGTCTCCTACATCAACTCTTGTTGATAAGACACCTATAGAGGCATGGTTGGGTCACAAGCCTTCTTTAAGACATCTTACAGTTTTTGGTTGCTAGGCATATGCAAAACTACCAAAGGAGAAGCAAACAAAGTTGGAGAAGAAGGCTATAAAATGTATCTTCATCGGATATAGTTATGGTGTGAAGCGATACAACCTTTGGGATCCTATTGCACAAAAGGTAATATATTGTAGAAGTGTTATTTTTAAATAAACTAAGCCTACTTTTGTTACATTACATCTAGAAAAAATTAAATAGGATTTAGATGTGATTCAATTTCCTTCTACACCTGAGAAAGTTGAATTGAGGCCCATGGATATAAAGAAGTTGAGGAGAGCTCATCTAGCTCCGAATATTTAGAAGAGGAGGAAGAACCTCCAACTCAGCTTGTTTGTAGGTCTATGTAAGGCATAAACAACCCCCTGAAAGGTATTCACCTAATGATTGGAGATCTATATTTTTTCTTTCAATACTAACATTAAAAAAGACCAGTTTGATAGAAGAGGCATTAAATATGAATGATGCAGAATCCTCGAAGATTTCTATGGATGATGAAATGGTAGATTTGAAAAAGAATGACACATGAGATCTTGTACCATTTTCTGAAGGAAGAAAACCTATTGGTTGCAAATCGGTGTTCAAGAAAAAGATCGGTTCAAATGGAGGTATTGAGAAGTACAAAGAAAGTTTGGTTACAAAAGATTACTCCCAAGTTGAGGGTGTTGATTATGGTGAGATATTTTATCTTGTTGCAAAAATGACATCCATTAGATTTTTTCTTTCTATTGTTGTTGCTTATGGTTCATAGGTTGGTTTGCGAATTGAAGAAATATTTGTATGGCCTAAAATAGTCCTAGAATGTGGTACAGGAAATTTGATACATGTGTTGAGTTTGGGATTTGAGCGTTTTAAATTAGATCATTTTTTTTACTATAAAAGTAATGGTTATTGTTTCATGTTTATTGCATTGTATGTTGATAATATGGTATTTATTAGTAAAGGGAAAGCTATGATTTTAGAACTGAAATCTCAACTTGGTAATAAATTTGAAATGAAAGACCTTGGTGTAGCTAGACACATTGTTTAGATAGAAATTAGAAGAGATAGAATACACAAAAAGCAATGGCTTGGTCAAAGTAAGTATGCCAGTTCAATTTTACAAAGGTTTGATAGGTAGTTGTAGAGAACAGGGATTCATTTCTCATGAATCTCTTTATTCTCAAGAGATTCCCAAGGGACGAACTTCCCTAAACTACCTCAAGGAATAACATGAGATTTCTAGAATCAGAAAGAGTAAATCACATCAGTTTTTTAATGAACTAACAAGGTCCTGAACAAAGTATGATAGCATGGAATGAGGACTACATTGTGGTGCGTTGGCATCTCATATGAACTAGAAACCAAGTTTATCACAGAAAACACAAAGCAACTACTTCTACTTTGATTGTTAAAAACCTTAGAATGTAGGAAAGTAGCAGAACATAACAAAACTGAAATAAAGAAGTATAAATGATAAATTTAAAGAGGAGAAATAAAATTCTTACAACAACTCAAGTAATGAAGCCTCCAAAACATGAATGTCTTCAATACCTGCTTGCGTAACATCTAGAGAAAGTGTTGGGGTTGTATAGGGGTTTGCCTCAATCAAACCCCCATTTTGGTGTTCCCACATCCACAGACATCCAAATAGATAGAGATAAATGGACAAAGGATTGATAAAAGCAATCCTCGATCGAGGAGGAGAACCCATATCATGAAGTAAAGATGCAATAGATAGGAGATGTGTGAAATCCCAAGATACTCGCGAGCATAAGATAGGGGAGATAGAGATACAAGGCTTAAGGAAGTAAAAGAGTGAGAGAAAAGATAGCTACAAGAGCCAAAAGTGTTGCAAAGAGTGTTGTAAGAGCTTGAGAGTACTATTGTAACAAGTTGTATGGATTTATGCAAGCAAGATAGCAAGATCAATAGAGGAGGGAAAGGTGGGAGCCAAAGCTAGAGAGAAGCTAGAAGAACTTAGAATAAGCAATAGAATTTAAAAGAAAACATTAAATGAGAGAATAGGAGGGAAAAGAATCTTCTCGAGCCATTGAAAGGAATCCTGAGCTGTTACTATTGATAAAAGGAGGTGACAAGTGGAAAAAATGCATGGAAATGGTCATTTGAATGTTGAAACTTCGTAGGATGCTAGTGTGATGTGTAGACTTTAGTGCAACACGCTAGTGTCCAGACACATCACACTACAAAATGATTAGAACAAGAATAACATCAAGTTTAACACAAAGCTAACACGCAAGGGTAGCTACTGAAAAAGGGGTGCTAAGCATCCTAAGAGGGGAAAAAGGTTGATGCAAGGGCTAAAATTATCCTACACAAATTCTAGATGAGTAAACACTAAAGCAAATGCAAGAATGTATGTGAAATTGCGAGGGGTGCAATTTTATGCCATTACATTTTTCCCCCACTTTAGCGGGCATATGAATCTACACTAATATGCATGCTAAAGGAAATCTACTAAACATAAATAACATCATGATGCCAAAAGGATATTGTAGAGGAAGCAGACAACTCTTCGAACCACATAATTAGAATGCCTTCAGGCTGAAGACCTACAAAAAAAATGCATTAGACAAAAATAATTGCACAAGACAACAATGTGCATAAAAAGCCATTCCATCATGGGGTTAGAATATAAAAACACACAAAATCACATAAAATACTAAAGTATTTGAGTCAAAAAAGTAAAGAGACCTTGATGTGAAAGGTTGTCTCAATACTATTTTTCATTCCCAAATTAAAAGCAATAATACATAGAAGAATTCTTAGGAGAGAAGAATGTAAGGATTGGTCACTTCAAGAGAAGAATGCACCCAAAAGTCAGGGAAGCAACCAATTTTGAAAAGAGAAAGAGCATAGACTTAGGATGAAGAAGATGTGGATCTCTGATCCGATATACACAATTCTAAGTAGAAAGAGATTGAAGAGAAAAGAGAATAGAATTTAAGAGCTAGAAAGGAATGAAAATTCCAAGAGAGATGGCTCCATAGGTACTCTCTCTTGAGGAGGTTTGAACAAAAGGACTTTGTAGTTCTGTGGAACTACAAAGTTGCAAAAAGCACATTGAAGGCCTACAAACCAATGATGGACAAATCTGATAGAATGCAAACACTTCATAGGCCCTCAGACTTGTAAAGAAGAAATTCCCCCAGGTACTCTCTCATGAAGGAAGCCTAAATGTGAGGGGAATTTGCAGAGTTAGATTGGAAAGTAGATTCACAGGCACACCTACAAAGCAACATGTTAATTAAGAAAGAAAACATGTTAGAAGACATAAATCCATGCAATCAAGCAAGCAGACAATCACACAAACTACCTGTAATTTGAGATCTTCCAAAGAAGTCCCTCGAGAACCCTTCAAAAGAAAATGGGTCCACTCAAGGGACACACTATTTGAAAAGCAAGGTCTATTCAAGTTGTCCCTAAGCTAGATGCAAATGGTACAAGACAAGCTTAGTTGAGCTACCCCCAAGCTAGATGCCATATAATTCATTCAAGAGAGAATCTTTCAAAGGGGGTCCCTAAGGAACACTTCAAAAGAAAAAGGGGTCCACTCAAGGGACACTTCAACTGAAAGATAGAGAGAAGAGAGGGGGTCCTTAAAAATGACACACATCTCTAGAATAATTTATCACTGCCCCCAACATGCAGGGGAGGAGAACCATGCAAGATACTTAGAATATACATGATAGAGGTAGACCTCAATATCACTTGTCATTTGAAGAAGAGGCGGGTTCATCAACAAATAAATGAGTAATGGCACCTGAATCAAGAACTGGTTGTATTTTATCCTTCAAGGCCTTGCATTCACTAGTTTAATGGCCAAGCACTTGATGACATGTGCAGAAAGAATTCTTTGCTTTATCATGCTTATGAGATCTCTTAGGAGGAGGAAGAGTAATTAAGTGGGATTTTAGAAGCCTCAACAAAATACGCTCTTGCCCAAACAAAGAATGAGGAGCAGGAAGCAACCCCTTCTCTTGTGGATAAAATCTTGTCTACTCACAAGAAGAAAGCACAAAGATAGAAGACAATAGAGGAGGATCTCCATAAAGAGCATTACTATTTGCATTCACATTACCCCGTAGTACAAAAGACTAATCATCTTTGATAGCAGGTGTTGATGATATTATCAAAAGGTCTAAGTGGATGGGGGTGACTTTATTTTTTCCAATGTAGGGTTCTATAAAGTCTAGAGAACCCCAATCATCACGAGGACATGCATTTTATTGAGAATAGGTAGAAGGAGCAGACTTAAGATTTTGTTCTTCAAAAGGATCTTCTTCAGGGACATCTATCTCAAGAGTATCCTTTGTAGTAGGTACTGTTGGAGTAAACATCGACAAATTGGAAGACACTAAAGGAATAAGAATATGCACAATCAAAACTTGACCACTAGCTATCATTTCACATAAGCGCATAGCCTCAGGGTCAACCCTGATTGTGACTACTTGATTATTGAAAATGGACTTAATAGATTTATGCAAGGTAGATGGGACTACACCCATAGCATGAATCCATGGTCTACCAAGAAGAAGGTTATACGGTAATTATTTTGACATAACATACACAAGGGTGGGTACAATAATGGATCCCAACCTCAAAGGCAAGACTATTGTGCCTAGTGCTTGTCAACCAACATTATCAAACCCATGAATGTCAACACAAGAAGCGTTAAGAGAAGATGAATCAATATTAATCTTAGGTGATAGATCAATGCTATATGTGCATTGAGCATTGAACCAACGGCAACGACAGTATGTCTAATGCCAATATTATTAATGTTAACTATAATCATCAGAGGATCCACCTGCTTCTACAATTCTAGAGGTGGGAGTTCTTATGGATAGAATGTAATATTCAGCAAATCCACATGAATATGAGCTATCAATAGATCAACATCTACTGGCCTAGAAGAAGGCAAGAGGATCTTTTGCAAGGCTTCTTGAAGATACCTTGGTAAACTGGAGTAGAATGAAGAAAATCACACAGTGAGATCTTAGTTAGAGAAACTTGAAGTTGTTTGACAAGATCGTAATCACCAGGTGCTTTAGTTGTAGGTTTAGGAGCTGAAGGAAGACTTGGTTAATTCATTCTATTCTTATAAGTATGGGCTACCACTCTACAAGAGGGTGCCTTAGAAAGATCAAGGGAATCACTATCAAATGGGAAACCCTCAATAGAACAAATCATTTTAAGAGAAGGACTAGTAGGAGTTAGTTAAATGACTGGTCTCTTAGGCCTTTACGGGACAACATAGACATAGATGGCATTTATAGAATCATCACAACTAGTAGAATAATTATTTGAAGAAACATTCTCGAGATCGATTGAGGGAGGATCAAATTTGAAAGGAGGTTCATCATTCGCTAATGCATCATCTCTAGAAGAGAGTGCACTATAATAGAGAAAAGATTCATCATTCACCAATGCATCATCTCTAGAAGAGAGTGCATTGGAGTGAAGAGTAGATTCATCATTCACCAATGCATCATCTCTAGAAGAGAGTGCATTGGAATGAAGAGATGGTAGAGTAACATTAAGAAAGGTATCAATTATTTCATCTTCTTGCAGCAAGATATCCTCCAAAGTAAGAGGAATCTCATGAGAAGGATCAAAGATACAAAGTGACATGGGCAAAGCGAAGTCACTATCACATGTATGAAAAGGAACATCTTTAACATTTTGAATATAATTAGATATTGAACTCATAAAAGAATATATTAAATTCATTTTGAAAATAATAAGCTAAATATAATAAACAATGAACAAACAAGTTGGTTAATCTGAAACATTCTAGAGGTGACAAAACTGAGAAAAACCAAAAATCTAGATTTTTGGATTTTTTTAGTTTTTCTATGTTGTAGTAAACTGCATTTTCGGAGGTCTACGAAGCATAATTTTGGGTTGAAACTCATGTCCATCCCTAAAAATTGGTTTTCAAAGGTACACATTTTAAGGATTTGAATTAGTCCTCTTGGAGACCTTTCCAATAGTGTAACAAGTTATGAATTCTGAGCACCGAGTCAAAATTTATGACCCCACCAAGTTCGGGTAAATAAACTCCTAGCTTTTTTGAAAAATACTATGTTTCATGCTGGGTTCACCAAAATGTAGAGAAGGGGGATTTTCTACTCATGAGTCTCTTTATTCTCAAGAGATTCCTAACAGGCAAACTTCCCTAAACTACCTCAAGGAACAATGTGAGAGTTCTAGAATCGAAAAGAGTAAATCACAAAGGTTTTATGGATGAAATGACGAGGTCTTCCTCAAAGGATGACAATGCGGAATGAGGACTACAACATGGTTCCCTGGCATCTTGTACGAACAAGAAACCAATTTTATCATAGAAAACACAAAGCGACTACTTCTACTCTAATTGCTAAAAAACTTAGAATGCAGGAAAGTAGTAGAACATAATAGAATTGATATAAAGAAGTATAAATGATAAAGTTAAAGAGGAGAAATAAAATTCTTACAACCACTCAGGTAATGAATCCTCCAACAAATGAATGTCTTCAATACTTGCATGTGTAAGATCTAGAGAAATTTTTGGGGTTGTATAGGGGTTTTCCTTAGTCAGACCTCTATTTTGGTGTTCCCACCTCCACGGACAGCCAAATAGATAGAGAGAAATGGAAAAAGGAGTGATAAAAGCAATCCTTGCTCAAGGAGGAGAACCTATATCACAAAGTAAAGATGCAATAGATAGGGGATGTGTGAAATCCCAGGATAGTCATAAGCACAAGATAGGGGAGATAGAGGTACAAGGCTTAAGGTAGTCAAAGAGGGAGGGCAAACATAACTGCAAGAACCAAAAATGTTGCAAAGAGTATTGTAAAAGCTTGGCAGTGTTGTTGTAACAAGCTATATGGAGCTATGCAGGAAAGATTGTAAGAGCAAGAGAGGAGGAAAATGAAGGAGCCAAAGCTAGAGAGAAGCTAGAAGAACTTAGAAGAAGCAATGGAATTGAAAAGATAGCATTAAAAGAGAGAATAGGAGGGAAAAGAAGCTTCCTAAGCCATTACAAGGCATCATGGGTTGTTACCACCGAAAAAAGGAGGTGAAAAGTGGCAAACATGCACAAAAATGGTTGTTTGAGTGTTGAAATATCGCAAGACGCTAGCGCAACACACAAGCGTCGGTATAACACAATAGTGTCTAGACACATCACACTACAAAATAACAAGAACGAGAAAACCATCAGGTTTAATGAAAAGCTGACACACAAAGGTAGCTGCTAAAAAGGGGTGTTGAGCATCCTAAGAGGAGAAAAAGGCTGATGCAAGGGCTAAAATGAGCCTACACAAATGCTAGGGGAGTGAACTCTAAAGTAGATGCAAGAATGTATGTGAAATTGTGAGGGTGCAATTTTATGCCATTACAGTAGGATTGTAGATGATTGTGTGTTCCTTTTTCAGTTGGAACAAGGTTATCTATTTAAAACTATCTAACATCCCCATCAGAGATGGAAGACATGAGTAAAGTGTCTTACCAGAGTGCATTTGGAAGTTTGATGTATGTTATGGTTTGTACTAGACCAAACATTTCCCAAGTAGTGGGATTTCTTTCAAGGTCTATGTCTAATCCTGGTAGAGCTCATTGGGATGCAATTAAAAGAGTCTTCAAATATTTACATGGTACCTCAGAGTATTCCTTGTGTTATCATACTAATTTGATAGAAGATGGGATTTCCCTTGATATTCATGGTTACGTGGATTCAAACTGGGCAGGTGACATTGATAGTAGATGATCCACTAGTGCTTATGTGTTTACTTTATTTGGTGGTGCAATTAGTTGGATGAGTAAGTGATAGGATATGGTTGATTTATCCACTATTGAAGTTGGATATATGGTAGATACTCATGCTTTTAAAGAATCCATTTGGCTTAAGAGACTATGTTTAGATATTGGAGTAAAACAAGGTACAATGATAGTTTATTGTGATTGTCAGAGTGTTATATGTCTAGCTAAGAACCTGGCATTTCATGCCAAGACCAAGCACATTGATGTATAATATTATTTTGTTAGAGATATGGTCAAATATGGTAGGGCGAATCTGGTTAAGGTAGAGACTTTGATGAATGTTGTTAATTATTTAACTAAGCCTATGAGAACATAAAATTTCAAATGGTGTTTGAAGTCTATGGTCCTTTCAACCCCTAGTAATTAAGAGTTGATTTTTATACTCCCTCTCACATTTCTCTTGCAAGGTGTTCAACAAGTGGGATATTTTTTGGGAAAATGTATCTCACTCTTGCAATTACATAAGGTATCATTGATAGGTAAGCGCAAGGGGCATGGGGCAAGGGAGGGTACCCCCCATGAGTGGTTCAAGGGGGTCATCCCCCCAATGGGGGGTCCAAGGGGATCATCCCCCTAGTGGGGAATCTAGGGCCTATGTGCCCCGGTAGGGGCTCAAGGGTAGCACCCCTGAAAGCCAAATTTTATGTCTAGGCAGATGCATGGAAATGGCTAGCCAATTTGTGGCCAATTTACTTTTTCATCCCGAAATAGCGAAAATGTGAGCATGTTATAGTAAAACGTGCTCACGTTATGGCTTGGTAATGACTGAACTTAGGATCGGTCATTACCAAGTCATAACGTGAGTTTGTTATAATGTGCTCATGTTATGGTTTAAATTTCAAAAAATGTGCATATTTTGAGTTCAAAAAATGTACATTTTTTGAAATCAAAAAAATATTTCCAAAACGTGAGCGTGTTATAACGCGCTCGCATTTTGGTCCACATTGAATTTTTTTCTTCTATTTTTCTTGTCTCGTTTACTTTCTTATACTTTAAGTTATATTTCATGTATATAGGCAGGATGTTTGAGAGTGGTTTCGGATCTCTAAGAGTTATAATGTAAATTCTAGTTTTTGGAACATCTCAAAAAATTTAGTTAGTAAAATTTTAGTAGTCAACATGTCAAATTTTAGTAATCAACAAGTTGTATCATCTTTCTCTCTCTATCTCACTCATTTTTTATCCCTTATGCTCTAGACCTCTCTCTCACACTCTCTCATTTCCTCTATACTTCTATCTATCTAGCCTCTCTCTCCCCTCCATCCCTCCCTCCTTCCCTCTAATTTTCTCTATCTCCCCACTCTCTCTCTTCCTTCCTCCCACCCACCTTCCCTCTCTACTTCAATCCATCTAACCTATCCCTCTCTACCTCTCTCTCTACCCCCTCCTCTCTCTCTTCCTTCATTCCAACCACCTTCCATCTCTACTCTCTATCTAACCTATCCCTCTCTGCCTATCTCTCACCCTCCCTCCTCTCTCTCTCTCAATATCTCTACCTTCCTCCTTCCCTCCTCTCTCTCTCATTATCTTAATCACACTTCTCACTCCCTCTATCCCTCCCTCATCCCCTCTCTCTCTCCCTCCTCCCCCCTCTGTATCTCTCCTTCCCTATATACTTCTCTCTACCTCTCTCCATCTCTATCTCTCCCTCCCTCATTCTCTCTCACTCTCTCTCCCTCCCTCCCTCTCTCTTAATATCCTAACCTTGCTCCTTCCCTTTGTGTTTCTCTCTCTCACACTCTCTCCCTCCCCCATCTCTCTCTCTTTGGTTTAGGCTTTAGGCTTTAGGCTTTATAATTTATGGCTTAGGCTTTAGGTCCCACCCCCTCTCTCACCCTCTCTCTCTCAAGTCTATCCCTCCTTCTATCCCTCCCAACCCCTCTCTCTCTCTTAGGTATATCTCTCACTCCCTCTATCTCTCTCTCTCTTAGGTCTCTCCCTCCTAGGTCCCCTCTCCCTCTATCAGGTATCTCCCTCCCACCCTAATAAGAGAACACACACACACTCTCTCTCTCTCAGGTCTCTCCCTCCCACCCCCTTTCCCTCTTCTCAAGTATCTCCCTCCCACCCAAACTAGAGAACACCCACACACTCTTTGTCTCTCTCTATAAGGTCACTACCTCACCCCCCGCCCCCTCTCTCTCTCTCCCTCTCCCACTCCCTCTCTCCTAGTTCTCTGCCTCCCACCCCCTTTCCCTCTCTCAAGTATCTCCCTCACACCCTAACTAGAGAATCTCTCTCTCTTCCTCTTAGCCCCTATATATCAGGTCTCTATTTTCCATCCCCTCTCCCTCTCCCAGCTCCTCCCCCTCTCTCAAGTCTCTCCCTCCCACCCTAACTAGATAACTCTCTCTCTCTCAAGTCTCTCCATCCCACCCTAACTAGACAACTCTCTCTACCACCCTCCCTCCCTCTCCCACCCCATCTCCCTCTCTCAAGTCTCTCCCTCCCACCCTAACAAGAGAACTCTCTCTCTCTCTCTCTCTCTCGACTCTCCATCCCAAAATAACTAGAGAAATATCTCTCTCTCAGGTCTCTCTCCCTTTCTTAAGTCTCTCCCTCCCACCCTAACTAGAGAACTCTCTCTCTCCCTCCTTATATCTCCCTCTTTGCCTATCCCTCCTTATATCTCCCTCTCCACCTCTCCCTCTCTCTCCCTCTCTCCCTCTCTCAGGTCTATCCCTCCCACCCCCTCCCTCTCTCTCAATTCTATCCCCCCCAACCCCTCCCCTTCTCTCAAGTATCTCCCTCCTACCCCCTCTCTCTCAAGTCTCTTTCTCCCACCCCATCCCCCTCTCTGAAGTCTGTCCCCCCATGCTAACTCTAGAACACACACACATGCACACACTGTCTGGTTTCTCCCTCACACCCCCTCAGTCTCTCTCTATCTCTATCTCTCTCTATCTCTCTCTATCTCTCTCTATCTCTCTATCTCTCTCTCTATCTATCTCCTACTCCCTATATGTCTCTCCCTCTCTCTCCCTCTCCATATCTCAAGTCTCTCCCTCCCACCCTAACTAGAAAACTCTTTCTCTCCCCTATCTCTCAGGTCTCTCTCTCCCATCCCCTCTCCCTCTCCCAAGTCTCTCCCTACCACCCTAACTAGAGAACTCCATCTCTCTCTCTAGTCTCCCTCTCCCACTCCCTCTCCCTCTACCTCTCTTAAGTCTCTTACTCCCAGCCTAACTAAAGAACTCTCTATCTTTCTCTCCCCCCTCTCTCTCTATATCTACCTCTCTTTCAACTCTATCCCTCCCTCCCCCTCCCCCTCTCTCAAGTCTTTCCCTCTCACCCTAATTAGATAACACACTCTCATGTCTCTCCCTCTTGCCTCTACCCCTCTTCTCAAGTCTCCCTCCCACCATAATTAGAGAACTCTCTCTCTCTACCCTCTATCTCTCTCCCACTCATTCCTCTCTCTCAAGTCTTTACCTCCCACTCCCTCTCCCTCTCTCAGGTCTCTCGCTCTCACTCACTCCATCTATCTCTCTCCTCTCTACCCTTAACCCTAAACCTTAAACCCTTAACCCTTAAACCCTCTACTCTTTATTGGGGATATGGATTCGGTTTTGTCAACATAGAACACATCTAAGACAATAATGCCTTAGTGATTTTCAATTTTATCACTTCAAAGACACAAAAAACTATGCCATAAAGTGGAAGCAGGCATAGTTGATCCCCCATTGATCCTCTGAGAGAAGTAAAAGAAAAACTTATACCAAATTGAACACACGCATAGATTCAAGAACATGAATCTAACAACATGAAAGACAAACATATGGACACATAGATTTACGTGGGGAGAACCTTTTCAGGTGAAAAAACCCCACCTCCAAAACATTCAGCTCACTTGTATTATTCAATAACAACAAACCAGTTACAATACAAACACAGAGCTATGCTCTTCAGGATAATACATCTTGTCCATCTGGAGAGAAATATAGGCAACACAAAATAGAATCTTCACACAGTTACAATGTCCTCATGACATACTGTGTAGATTCCCTTCAGCTCCTCACAAAATTACTATCACAGCCAGCCTCACGGCCAGCCTAGCCTCTTGGCCTCCACAGGTTCACATCTTCATAGAACTAAGAGACGAAAATGTTCACAGTCAAGACCGCTTGAACACTTTTTCTGTCTCTCTCTCTATACCCTCTTTTTCTGTCATGCACACGAGATTACTTAATCTCTTTTCCATGCACCAACCTCTCTTGCCCTTCCAAATGATCAACTGTCCTCGAGATATCACTGACATATCTTCTTGCATCGAGCAACCCAGGCATTAAATTCCTTCCCCAAATTGGGTCTTGTCTTCAGCTGAAAATTTGGCTTGCAATAATTGTCAAACACTATTTTTGGCACCTAGCCAATCGACATCCTAACCCTAAGCCAAGTGTCCCATTTTTGTTTGTTCACTGCCTTTGACCTATGGTGAAACTCGGTCAAGCCTAGTCGACCAAGCTCTAAGCTCACCTCTACTTTCCACCGCGCTACCCCTTCGAGTCCAAACACCCTTCGCGGTTTGGCGGTGAGTCTACGATGACCCTTTGGCCTCCAGCCGTGCTACTACTAAGCTCAATCGACCCGATCACGGTAATGTGGTGAACACGCTCGAGCTCACCCAGACTCCACTGAGATTTTTTGAAGATACCTCATGCTACCGCCGAGTCCAACCGACCCATCCGAGGGGTGGCAGTGAGTGCACCTGAGCTCCATCTCAGATCACCCCGCGCTACGATGGCCCGCTCGCTAGACAACCACGGTAAGGCGGTGACACCGCCAACCCAAACTGCTAACAGTCAACTATGCTACCGCGGGGGCCACCAGGCGACCCCGCGGTAGGGTGATGACCGCCAGAAAGACCCCCAATGGTCTTACCGTGGCCACCATGGTGAGTCTCCTCACTGCCCATGGTAAGGCAGTAACTACCAATGCTGACCGCCAACCATCCATCGCAACCACCGCAGGTTCCCCGAGCACCAACCATGGTAAAGAGGTAATCGTCACCAGACCACTACCCTTCAACCGCCAGCTACTACCGTGCTACCATGCCACCAATGAGCAACTCCTGCAATAAGGCGGTAAGGCCTTGCTTCGCCAACACACCACCAACCACGCCACCTCACCACCTCTGAACAACCCCTGTGGTATGGTGGTAACTGCCACTCACCATGCCACCACCAGTCTTGAAGAAGAACATTGCGATAAGGTGGTAACATCACGAAACCACCAGACTAAGCAAGGTGGCCCATGGTAAAGTGGTAAACCACACAATCACGCCACCAAGGAAAGCTTGTAGTGATATGGCGGTAAAGTCCAGAAATAAGGCTCCATGGAAAAATGGAAGTCCAAGCCAGGAAGATGAGGCATAAATTTCCAACAATCTCCCACTTGACAAAGTCTTACTGAATTCTTCCAAAACATGAACAAGGACCATCACCATGCTTCCATGCTCCAGCCAAGACACTTGCAATGACATTCAAAAAAATTCCATCTTAGGCTACAACTCCAAACATCCAACACAGGAAAAGGAACAAGCCAAGGCGTATATGCACTAGTCTCAAGAACACAAAACATTTGATCCTTCAGGCAGCAACTGCACCAAAACAACAACAACAAAGCACAACTCGAACACCAGAACAAAATAAACCATTAGCTCGAACTGCAACTAGAAAATTGAATGCCCTTATCCAACTGATCAAACTCACACGACTGAAAACCAGCACCCACTGTTTGTTCTAAATCGTCCAATCACCCATACCTCAAAGGTATGACCATCAGTAAACTCGTGCAATCACATAACCACCCATCAATAGCAAAAGAAAGCACCATGTGTCAACCAGTCAAAAGACCAAACATGTCCAGGTACTCCCACTACAAGGTTGTTGTCCAGATGAGTGAAAACAAAGCACCATCACACGCGATCTAGGCATACTAAGTCTACCAATCCATGCACATAGAAATGAGTAACCATGTAGTTACGAGGAACACCTACATAGATATGCACAACCTACAACCTCCTGCTGCAAGAAACATTTCTCTCAACAATCTTCCACATTCTTCCAAGGTTTCATATTTGATTGAAGAAGGAAACACCACTACTCCACAAACATCTAGAGTCAAATGAACAATCAGGAAGAAAAAAGACCAGGAAAGAGAGAAACAACAAATCATAACATGTAGCATCCTCCTCCATACACTTCTAAATTCTAGTTGTGTCAAGAATGATCTTCTTCACATCCCAAAGGGAAAGCCTTAAAAACATCCAATAGAATGTAAGCATCTCAAAGAAGATCAGACTAACCCATATAACCATCTCCTATTAGTCCTTAAAAGAACAAGGAGATACACTATGTTGTCCACCTTCCATTATGAATCATCGAGAATTTATAACAACTCAAGATTCATATCCATGAAAGATAAAGCATATCACACATCTAAAAGATATAATGGGTGAATACCTTTCAAATGAACCTCACTGCCGAGTAGACCAAGAAGAAAAGAAAAGATGCTCCTCCAAGATATACAAGCCAACATGACTTACCCAAGAGCATTCTCCTTCATGGTCTCTGTTGAACTTGCATTCAACCAAGGTGCATGCTACTCAGAATTTCAGCTGTAACAACAACATTCTCAAAAGAATTCCAACCTCACCTTATTCTCCATGCATCCATGAGCACTAGCAACCAGTCATTTCATGCTAACTCCAAACTGCATTACTGCACTTATCATGAATTCCACTAGCATATGACCAAAGTACTCAAAACATAAAGAAACACCAGACCACTGTCAAAGCTCCAAATCAACTAAACAGGAACTTATCATGACCCCATGATCTACACATCCCCCTTAGGAGATACCATGCTTCAAGTGAACTTTCCATGGTCTCAAGAGAAAATCAACATGCCAAAACTCTAATGCACAAGCAAGAGTATACCACAACATAAAGAAAACAAACTCTAAACCAGCATCACTTTTCAAGCACCACCAGCATCTCAACCAAAGACTACCAAGGTCCTTCATGGCTCCAAGATGCTGCACATCTTCAAATAGTGACCCTGCAAATGCGAGAGAACTCTTCTATAGCAACGAGATCTAAGAATCCCACCAGGAGCATCTACAACACCAAAGAAGATCATTCATCACTAAGTGATGAATCCACAGTCACTACTAAAGCTCCCACTGAAAAGTGACATCGAGTTCTCTAAGCACCATGACCGACCACCCCATCACTGTCAAAAGCTTACACTAGATAGTTTTGCAAGCTCTCCATGACATCGTGATTCTCAAGATACAAGTCCCCATCACTGACTATTCAGGTACTCCAACGTTGTTCATCCTCTTATCTCAAAATAGCCATGCCAATGCATAAGTGACCATAGACAAGGTCAGCTAACAGATCTGCACCAACATAGACGAAATCTCGTGGATAATGATAGTCCACTTCCGAGTTGACTCGCGACAAACATGTAGGTAAAGACAACCCACAAAGAATGCACAACTCCTAGACCCACTTCAATGAAAAACCTACAAATCTATCATCACACTAGAAACTGCAAAACTGAGATAAACAAAAGGAACAACCCATGTAGACAACTTGACTCAAACACTAGATCAGCAATAGATCTGATTTGTCAAACACGTCCACATCTCAAGCACCATAGTCTAGGAAACCAGCAAGCAACACCACAAGAATGCTGAATGGAAAACACATACCAACACTCTCATGCAGAGGAGACAACACACCTCCTCAAACCATGTTGAAGTACAGTTATCTCATCCAGTCAAAACACCCAACACAAGCACACAACAACAAAAGAAACTACATACCGCCAGAGAGCCTCTCACACAAACACCTAGTATGAAACCATGCTTCACTGCAACACAACCACAAGCACATCTCACACCCTTTGCAACAGGAACATTTGTTGTGAGCTAGGAGCCTCAGACCATATTGTCACAATACGATCAACTCCAGTCATCTCTAGCATCTTTCAAAAAATATGTGTTGAATCAAAGAAGCAACAACTTCCACTCATCGTTGATCAATCACCAACTAATTTCTCCATATTTCCTCAAGATTTCCAGGCTAAGAAATCAACACAGGAGAAATACCTAGAACTCTAGTAACCAGGAGAAGGCTTTGACACCACTTGTTGGTATCATCAATCCTCGACCTCCTTCAACTAGCTCTGATACCACTTGTTGGGGATACAAATTCGATTTTGTCAACATAGAACACGTCTAAGACAACAGTGCCTTAGTGATTTTCATTTTTATCACTTCAAAGACACAAACAACTATTCCATAAAGCGGAAGCAAGCATAGTTGATCCCCCATTGATCCTCTGAGAGAAGTAAAAGAAAAACATATACCAAATTCAACACACGCATAGATTCAAGAACATGAATCTAACAACATGAAATACAAACATATGGACACACAAATTTACATGGGGAAAACCTTTTCAGGTAGAAAAACCCCACCACCAAAACATTCAGCTCACTTGTATTATTCAGTAACAAAAAACCAGTTACAATACAAACATAGAGCTATGCTCTTCAAGATAATACATCTTGTCCATCTGGAGAGAAATATAGGCAACACAAAATAGAATCTTCACATAGTTACAATGTCCTCATGAAATACTGTGTAGATTCCCTTCAGATCCTCACAAAATTATTGTCACAGCCAGCCTCATGGCCAACCCAGCCTCTTGGCCTCCACAGGTTCACATCTTCGTAGAACTGAGAGACAAAAATGTTCACAGTCAAGACCGCTCGAATGTTTTTTGTCTCTCTCTCTATACCCTCTTATTTTGCCATGCATGTGAGATTACTTAATCTCTTTTCCATGTGCCAACCTTTCCTCCCTTTCCAAATGATCAACTATCCTTGGGATATAACTAACATATCTTCTTGCATTGGGTCGCCCAGGCATTCATTTCGTTGCCCAAATCGGGTCTTGTCTTAAGCTAAAAACTCAGCCTGCAATAACTATCAAACACTATTTTTGGCACCTAGCCAATCAACATCCTAACACTGAGCCACGTGTCGCATTTTTGTTCATTCACTGCCTTTGACCTTTGGTCAAACTTGGTCAAGCCCAGTCGGTCGAGCTCCAAGCTCACCTCTGCCTTCCACCACGCTACCGCTCTGATTCCAAACACCCTTCACAGTATCGCGGTGAGTTTGCGATGACCCTTCGGCCTCCAACCATGCTACCATTGAGCTCATTTAACCCGACCACGATAATGCGGTGAGCACGCCCGAGCTCACCTAGACTCCATCAAGCTCTGTCAAAGATACCCCGCGCTACCGCCAAGTCCAACCGACCCATCTGCAGTGTGGTAGTGAGCCCACCCAAGCTCCATCTCAGATCGCCTCACACTACCATGCTCCGACCACCAAACAACTAATGGTCAACCGTGCTACCGTGGGGGCCGCTAGGCCACTCTTGATAGGGCTGTGACTGCTAGGCAAACTTCCAACGGTCTTACCATGGCCACCGCAGTGAGTCTCCTCATTACCCATGGTAAGGCGATAACCGCCAACCATCCACTGCAACCACCACGGCTTCCCCGAGCATCGACCGCAATAAAGTGGTAACCGTCACCAGACCACCGCCCTTCAACTGCCAGCTACTACCGTGCTACCACGCCACCAACGAGCAAATCCTACGGTAAGGTGGTAAGGCCTTTCTCTGCCAACATGCCACCAACCACGCTACCTAACCACCTTTAAACAATCCCTATGGTATGGCGGTAACCGCCACGCCAACTGTCGCCACTCACCACTAGTCCTAAAGAAGACTATCGTGATAAGGCGGTAACACTGCCAAACCAAGCAAGGTGGCCCACGATAAAGTGGTAAACCACACAACCGTTCCATCACTCCCTCTCCCTATCTGAGGTCTCTCGCTCTCACTCACTCCATCTATCTCTCTCCCCTCTACCCTTAACCGTAAACCCTAAACCCTTAAACCCTTTATCTCTATCAACTCTCTCCCTCCTACCCCCTCTCTCTCGCTCACTCACTCGTATCTCTCTCCCCTCCACCCTTAACCATCTACCTTCTACCCTCAACCCTTAAACCCTTAAACCCTCTACCCTCTATCTCTCTCTCACACCCTCCCTCACTCTCTTTGTCTCTTTGTCTGTTTGTCTCAAGTCTCTCCTTCCTACCACCTCTCCCTCTCTCAAGTCTCTCTCTCTAACTCACTCACTCCTTCTATCTCTCTCCCCTCTACCCTCTACCCTCTACCCTCTACCCTTAACCCTTAAACCCTTAAACCCTCTACCCTAGCTTGCCAATTCAATTAAATTGGGAATGTAGTGGCCTACTTGAAAAAATGGGTAAAAGAAATGGGGTCTTCTAGTGATTTACATCACCAAGAGACCCCATTTCTTAGACCTTTCAAATAGGCAAGTTAGGTTGCCAATTTCATTGAATTGCCAAGTTAGTGGGCCCACTGGCTTGAAAATTCATTGAAATTGGCAATGTAGTGGCCTGTTTGAAAAAATGGGTCCAAGAAATGGGGTCTCCCCATGATTTATTTCACCAGGAGACCCCATTTCTTGGACCCATTTTTTCAAACAAGGAAAGTTAGGTTTCCAATTTCACTTAATTGGCAAGCTAGTGGGCCCTCTACCGTCTACTCTTAACTCTCTACCCTCTATCTCTCTCCCACTCACTCCCTCTCTCTCTTTGTCTCTCTCTCTCTCAAGTCTCTACCTCCCACCCCCACTCCCTCTCTCGGGTCTCTCTCTCTCTCTCTTACTCCCTCTATCTCTCACCCTCTACCCTTAACCCTAAACCCTTAACCCTTAACCCTTAACCCTTAAACCTTAAACCCTTAAACCCTCTACTCTTAACCCGAGCTACCCTCTATCTCTCTCAATTATCTCCCTCCTACCCCCTCTGCCTCTCTCAAGTCTCTCACTCCTTCTATCTCTCTGCCCTCTACCCTTAACCCTCTACACAACTACCCTTAACCCTTAAACCCTCTACCCTTGCTTTCCAAATCAGTGAAATTGGGAATGTAGTGGCCTATTTGAAAAAAATGGGTCCAAGAAATGGGGTCTCTCAGTGATTTACATCATCGAGAGACCCCATTTCTTGGATCCATTTTTTCAAATAGGCAAGTTAGGTTGCCAATTTCATCGAATTGGCAAGCTAGTGGGCCTATAGACTTGCCAATTTGGTGAAATTGGCAATATAGTGGTATGTTTGAAAAAATGGGTTAAAGAAATGGGGTCTCTCAATGATGTAAATCATCGAGAGACCCCATTTCTCAGACCCATTTTTTCAAACAGGTCAAGTTAGGTTGCCAATTTCACCAAATTGGCAAGCTAGTGGGCCCTCTACCCTCTACCCTCTATCTCTCTCCCACTCAATCTCTCTCTCTCTCTCAGCAGAGTCTCTACCTCCCACCCCTCTCCTCTCTTGGGTCTCTCTCTCTCTCTCTCTCTCTCTCTCTCTCTCTCTCTCTCTCTCTCT
>CM021110.1:73199835-73223854 GCA_007115665.2 Sequoiadendron giganteum
TAGAGAGGGAAGGAGAGGTAGAGATAGAGAAATAAAGAGGGAATGAGGGAGGGAGGGAGAGAAGCAAGATAGAGAGGTGTAGAAAGAGTGTTAGGGAGTGATGGATGGAGAGGTAGGTAGAGAGGGATTAGGGAGACAAAGAGTAGAGAGGGAAGGAGAGGGAGAGGTATGGATGGAAAGAGTGGGAGGTGAGATAGAGAGTAACAGAGAGAGAGTGGTAGGTTGTGATGGATGGAGAGGTAGGTAGAGAGGGAGAGGGGAGATATAGATAAGTAGAGAGGGAGGGAGAGAGAGGTGAGATAGAGAGAAATAAAGAGTGTTCGAAGGAGATGTAGGTAGAGAGAGGGAGAGAGGAGATAAAGATAAGTAGAGATGGAAGGGTAGGTAGAGAGAGAGGCGAGATAGAGAGAAGTAGAGACGGAATGAAGGAGGGAGGGAGAGGTAAGGAGGGAGAGAAAGGTGAGATAGAGAGGTGTAGAGAGAGTGGTAAGGTTTAATGGATGCAGAGGTAGGTAGAGAGAGGCATTGGGAGATAAAGAGTAGATAGGGAAGAAGAGATGGAGAGAGAAGTATGGAGGGAGAGAGAGGGAGGTGAGAGAGAGGTTAGGTAGAGAGAAATAAAGAGAGGTAGGGAGTGGAGGGAGAGGTAGGTAGCTAGAGAGAGAGAGATAAGTAGAGAGGGAAGAAGGGAGAGAGGGAGAGAGAAGTGAGGTAGAGAGAATTAGAGGCCAAAGGAGAGAGAGATTTCTTGAGATCAAGGCAGAGAGAGTTGGAAAAAGGGATATAGATAGTGAGAGAGAGGTATAGAGTGTAAGGGATAAAAATGAGTGAGATAGAGAGAGAAATAACATAATTTTCTGATTACTGAAATTTAACCTCCTGATTATTGAAATTTGACTAAGTTTGAAATTTGTGAGATCTTCCAAAAACTAGAAGTGAGAAAGGGGAGAGAGGGGGTAAGGGAGAGAGAGGGATTGGAGAGATAGAGAGTAGAGAGAAGGAGAGAGTGAGAGAGAAAGATGATAGAACTTGCTGACTACTAAAATTTAACTTCCTGATTATTGAAATTTGACATGCTAATTACTAAAATTTGATTAAGTCTAAAATTTTTAAGATCTTCCAAAAACTAGAATTTGCATTATAACTCCTAGAGATCTGAAACCACTCTCAAACATTTTTCCTATATACATGAAAGATAACTTAAAGTATAAGAAAGTAAATGTCCATATGTAAATGTCAACTTATACTCAAATGTTTATTTCATGTATATAGTTTCCCTGAAAGATAACAAGAAGAAAGAGATAAGAAAAAAATTTCAATGTAGACCAAAACATGAGCACGTTATAATGCACTCGCTTTTTGTCAATGCATTCACAAAATGCAAAAAATGCATTCACAAAACATGTCAAAAATGAGATATAACGCAAGCACATTATAACGTGCACGCGTTATATCTTGCTTTGGGAATCCCCAAGCCTTAGGATTGGTATTTGCCTTGGAATACCAACCCAAAGGCTTGGAGGGCATTCTCAATGACCAGAGACATGTTTTTGCAAATTCTACAATTTTTTCACATAATTGGATTTGTGCTCACTACTAGGATTGCATGTGGTTCAATATCGAAAAAATTGAAGACATGGGTAATGTTGGGTTCTCTCTTAGCCATCCAACGATGTAATTTTTTTCACTTTTTGACAATGTTAAGCCTTTCATCCATAATTTATTTTGTTTGTATGTTTCTTTTTTTCCAAAAAGCAGTGTTTGGTGTTTTTTTTGTTATAAATTAACCATTCATCGAATTTTTAAATAAATTACATTTTTAGAAACTAGACTCCATTCTACAAAAAAAATTAAAACAAAAATTCAATTAGTTTCCAAAATTTGTAGGGCTAGCACGGCCAAAAAAAAATTTGAAGAAGTGTCCACTTCAAAAATTAGTAAAAAATAAAATATTCATTAAAAAATTATCAAAAAAATCGTGCATCAACTACATATTGCTAGCTAACTTTTGACTGTAGCGATTTTGAAAATACTAAAAAAAAATTCATCGTACGAGGTTCATACAAGAGTTTCTATTTTATGTTTTTTTGACAAAAACAACACCAATTTTTGTACATTCCTTGTTTCAACCCCTTAATCTCAACCATTTTTCAAAATAAATTAGTAGTTTAGAAAGTAGACTCAGAGCACTTGAATCCTTCTTTTTGTTCCATCTCAAAATTTTGAGTGTAAGTATCCTCAATTTCACATCCAAGGTCAGTATTTCCTGATTTTAGAAAAAAGTTGTCTACTTAAGTCCCCTTTTTGGGAACCATCTTGGTGCACTTACCCATATAATTTATTATTGTAAATTTGGATCATTCATCATTAAGTCTCATATCTTACAGTCAATATTTTCTTGGCTTGAATTGTCTTAGAAGGCAACCCTATTTTATGAGGGTGTTGTATTACAACTATGTATTGTGATGTATTCTAAGAGTTTGATAGTGGTTGTTTTACCTCTATATCTTTGGTTTGTGATACTCCCGTGAGAAGCTTGCTCTACAAGTATATTGTATTTTTTGTGATTTTTGAATAATATATTGGTAGTTTATAGAGTGTGGGGTTTTTCTCTCAAAAAGGTTTTCCCCATGTAAATTATTATGTTGTAGTATGCATGTTATTTATGTTTATGTTTTAAATTTTTTTTATAACTGTTGTAAAGGTTTGCAAAGTTTTACATTATCCTCCTCTCAAGATTAGTGTAGGAAGTTGTTTTTTCTACTTTAGCTTCCTTACATTTTGTAGGTCCTCATGAATTCTAGAGTGGAAATGGAAATTCATCAGTATGGAATTTTTGCAAGGTCTCCCTATGTTTCAAAATAAACATAATGTTATCTTAGTATTGCTTGAAAATCTCACCAAAGTAGCCCATTTTATACTTGGAAATTTAATGGATGGAGCACCGATAATAGCTTATAAGTTTTTCCAAGAAGTGTTTAGATTATATGGAGTTCTTGAGACTATTATCTCTGACAAAGATACATGCATGACATCAAGGTTTTGGAAAGCCTTGTTTTTAGCACTTGTAACTTAGCTTAAAATCTCGACCTATCACCTTGAGACAAATAGTCAGACAAAAATGGTGAACCAAGTCCTTAAAGATTTATTATGGATGTATTACATGGATCAACAATACAAGTGAGAGGAATATCTTTCTCTTGTGGAATTTTCATATAATAGCTCCTATAATTTTGTGATAAAAATCACTCCATTTGAAGCATTACATGGAAGAAAGTGCTAAACTCCTATAATCTAGGATAAGCTAGAAGATATGACTAGCCTTGGTCCAAAAATGTTATCAGAAATGGAAGAGTAGATCAAACTAATCAGAAAAATAATGGTGGAAGAAAATGATAGACAAAAAATTTATGTGGATACCAAGCATACACCAAGACAATTCTTAGTTGGAGAAAGAGTTCTTTTGAGGGGTCAAACCTGAAAAAAGTTCCATAAAGTTTGGAAATTCATCCAAACTAGCCACTCCATTTATGGTACATTTTGAAGTTCTTGAAGTAATTAATTTGATTGCTTACAGAATCACTCTACCTCCAGCTCTTTCCCATATGCATAACATTTTCATGTTTCTTATTTAAAGAATTATATAGCTAGTTTTAGTCACATACTTGACTAGAATGCACTAGAGTTACATGATCCAAGAATGGTAATGATTGAGCCTCTCAAGGTGCTTGAAGTATGCAAGCTCCACTTGCATAAAAGATATATTACCCAATGCAAGGTCTAGTGGGACCAATATGTCAAGGACTGTGCCACTTGGGAAGACTACAACAAGTTTTATCAAAATTTCCCTATTTTTTTTACAACTTTCGATAGTTAAGAGAAACTTGTTTTATTTTCATTTTGATTTCAATTCCTTTGCCTATATTCCTAGACAATAGAAGGTCATTGTGGATTTCTTAGCTAAATGGATATCTAATGTCAATTATAACTAAAATATCATTAATTAGGGGTCTCTACCTCCAGATAAACTTACACAACTTCTTTAACTTAGTCATAATGATCAATCTTAACTCCCTTTGCTTGCAACTCTTAGGGAATGAGAGTTGTGTTTCGATTAAAAACTCTCCTTCTTGGGGGTGGTGAAAAAGTGGAAAACACCCTTGATTTTTTCATTTTTTTAACTTTATTTACAATTATTGCTATATAGAAATATGTTTTTTTTAATTTATTTTAGTTTCTCATATAATATAGTTTTCCATTTTAACCCAAAAAATCTAATTAAGTTTAAATTATATTTTATATTTATTTTAGGAATATTGATTATAACTATGTGTATTGTGTACAAAATAAATTATGTATATTATAATAATAAAAATTACAATATTGTTAATATTAAAAATTATTGGATGTAATTTTTGAGTTTTTATTGTATTATATATTAACTTAAAAAATATTCATTATGCACTTGGAATATTTCAATCCTTTTGAAAGAAAATTGTTGCTCCCAAATAAAAATTTACAAACTTGTCTAACTCTAATATTTGCTTCATTATTTATTTTATTTTGAATTTAAAAATATTTTTAATTATGTGTAGACACAACCTCTATTAAAATAAGCAGTACTTAATATGTAAAAGCAAAACAAATCGTATAATTTTAAAATATATTGGAGAGTTTTTTGAAAAATATAGAAATGAGACTTATTTTAGACATGGAGAAACAAAGGTTTTATTGAATGTTAAATTGCTTTGGGTTGGTATAAAGGTTGAAATTAGTAGATACTCTTATGCACTCCAAGAATTATAGTTTATAGCATCACATTTAAACTTCTCATTTGATTTTTATTTTTATTGAGAGAAGCATGAGAAGTTATTCCACTATGAACAAACATTCTACATATTTCGTTATAAATAATTCTCTTATGAACAAATATTTTGCATATTATTTTTGAATCAATAATTGTCCATTTAAACAAATAGTCTTCTTATTTATTTCCACACAATGTGCATGCATTCATAGAAATCATAATAGTCACTCCCTCAATCTCTATAGCCAATTTTATTGAGAGAACTCTATGACATCAATACACAAATGATGTTCACCTTTATTTATTAAAGTTATCAACAATAAAAATTTATTGAAAGTAGTTCAAGGCATGTTTTAAAGCATTGATTTGACATCTATTTTATAAATCAAGGTTAGTTTCTAAAAACTTCAAAATAGTGTCAAAATAAACACTTCTTCCAAATATCTAAAATTTTCTAGACATTTGAAAGATATCTAAACACTTTATGGGGTTCTCCAAAGAGAAACACTGATTCAAAAAAAGATGTTCATGTGAAAAATGAATGGAAAATGTAGTTATTTGTGGCAACAATCATCTTCTAACTTTCTATTTAAAATATAGATATTTAATAAGAGCTAGCACAATGATGCAATAATATGCAAACGAGCAAACATTGTTTCTTATCATTAATAATAACAATGTGTATGTTATATTCAACATTCAAAAATTAATCAAGCTCTACAATGTGAAGAGTTTACAAAATAGTTTATCTACTTATAAGTAAGGTTTAAAAATTAAATGTTAGAAAATACAAACAAGTGTTAAATACATTTGAAATCAAAACAGTATTCGCTCAACAATCATATTAAGTTGAATTGCAACTTCCCTTTAATTGACATTTCTTAGACATTAAATTAGGTGCAACATAAAAAATCTACAAACAAAAAAAATATTATTTTATAATTCAACATAAAATACCTCTCAAGTTGGTTTGATTCCAACAAGTTCTCCCCACTACTCTTGTGATTTCATCTACTCATGTTATTATTGAAGAAGAAGATAAAATTAAAGACAATGATGGGTGGGACCCTTGAGTGGACACTTGGAATCCGTTGATATATGAGATAAATTGGATGATTGTGATCCTCCTCCTCCGCCCCTCTCTATTATTACTTTCACCAGCTAATGACTCTTTATATTTTTATTCTTCAAACCCCACAAGAATTTCAAAAGTTTGACTACACCGACTTTTTAAAATATATGTGTACTATTATTTTTTAAACAATAATAGACACGTTTATTCAAAAAAAAACAAAAATACCTAAAATAAATTTATGGTATAAATAGAATAAAAAAACTAACGACCAATAAATCTTCTACACAATTTAAACACGTAATCTCACACGTTTTTAAAAGCCGTGCGAATCGAACAAAATATTTTTTCAGAAAAAAACGCTACCTACTTAATATTTAAGCCAGATGATGTCCATTGAAGCAAGGAAGATGGAGTTGTCATATTATTCCTTCATACCATTGGAAGGAACAGAATAAATTTGTGCAACGCGGCACCTGCCCACAGTTGACCAGACGTGTTCACACCCTCTTTCTCTGAAAGCAATCGCGATTCAAAATGCCAATGAAACGGGGTGGCTGTTTCCATGGACGCATATCCCCTGGTTCGCATTGAAGATGCTTCTCACAGTGCTATTTAACAGGATTTGTTCTTTGGAAGCCATAACAAGTATCTGCTCTCGTCAAGCGATCAAGGTAAGCTCTCGAAATCTGGACTGAAATCCATGTAAAATAGCTAAATGGACTCTGTTTCAACAGAGCCATTGACATACTTCGTTGTAGAATAATATGGTTCAGTTTCTTTTCTTTCTTTTGAAGAAAGTATTGGAAGATCAAGCCAGTTGTTGATCTCTTTGTTCAGCTTCAATCAGAAAATTTTGTATCTTTGTTGCTGTGCAGAGCTGAGGGATTTGAATCATGGCGAAGAAGCAGCTGCAAGTACTGGATGCTTTGGATGTTGCGAAAACGCAATGGTACCACTTTACGGCAATCATTATCGCAGGCATGGGCTTCTTCACAGATGCGTATGACCTTTTCTGCATTTCCACAGTGACGAAGCTCCTGGGAAGAATCTACTACTACGAGGAAGGCAGTTCAAAGCCTGGCTCTCTGCCTCCGAACGTCTCGGCCGCCGTTAATGGAGTGGCCTTGTGCGGAACCCTAGTCGGACAACTCTTCTTCGGCTGGCTGGGGGACAAATTAGGCCGGAAGAAAGTGTACGGAATGACGCTCATGTTGATGGTGATCTGCTCCATAGCCTCAGGCCTTTCCTTCGGCCACACGGCCAAATCCGTCATGACTACGCTGTGCTTCTTCAGATTCTGGCTCGGCTTCGGCATCGGTGGAGATTACCCTCTCTCCGCCACAATAATGTCCGAGTACGCCAACAAGAAAACGCGCGGCGCGTTTATTGCGGCCGTATTTGCAATGCAAGGGTTTGGAATCCTGGCAGGTGGTGCCGTGTCCATTATAGTGTCATTAGGGTTTAAGAAGCATTTTAGGGCTCCGGCGTATGAAGACGATCCCAAAGGATCCACTGTGAGTGAGGCGGACTTCGTGTGGAGGTTAATTCTGATGTTCGGAGCCATCCCCGCGGCACTGACTTACTACTGGCGCCTGAAAATGCCAGAGACCGCCCGTTACACGGCTCTGGTAGAAAGAAACGCAAAGCAAGCCGCGGCGGACATGTCGAGGGTTATGCAGGTGGAAATTGAAGAAGATCGCTCAAATATCGATGCGATTGCGGGCACGGAGCCGAGCTTTGGCTTATTTTCATCACAATTCGCAAAACGGCATGGACTTCATTTGCTTGGCACCACGACTACCTGGTTTCTTCTGGACATCGCCTACTACAGCCAAAATCTCTTTCAAAAGGACATCTTTACGGCCGTCGGATGGATTCCTGCCGGTAAGAAAATAAACGCCATTGAAGAAGTTTATCGCATAGCAAAGGCGCAGACAATCATTGCTCTGTGCTCTACCGTACCAGGCTACTGGTTCACAGTCTTCTTTATCGACCGGATCGGTCGATTCACCATTCAGCTCATGGGATTCTTCTTCATGACGGTCTTCATGTTCGCTCTGGCCATTCCATACAACCATTGGCGAGGCACCAAATGCGAGGACTCCTTCTGTGACGGCAACCATATTGCCTTCGTCGTTCTGTACTCCTTCACCTTCTTCTTCGCCAATTTTGGTCCCAACAGCACCACTTTCATTGTCCCGGCTGAGGTGTTCCCTGCGAGGCTCCGTTCGACGTGCCATGGCATTTCCGCTGCTGCGGGAAAGGCAGGTGCCATTGTTGGAGCCTTCGGTTTTCTGTACGCGGCTCAAAGCACGCATCAATCTGAAGTTGACAGTGGGTACCACAAGGGTATTGGCGTCAAGAATTCTCTCATTGTTCTGGGAGTGACCAATGCTTTGGGCTTTCTTTTCACGTTTCTAGTGCCTGAAACTAATGGCAGATCGTTGGAAGAGCTCTCCGGCGAAAACGAGGAAGAAGAAGGAGCTCAGCTTCCCAGATCTGTGTCGACTAATAGAACTGCACCAGCTTAGTAAGTTAGAAAATCTGCGCGTGGAACATGAAATAATAGGAAAAAATTGTATTAGGCCATGGTCTCATGGGGCTGCTTGGCCTATTTTGTTTAGCAGCCATTTGTATGATCATTTTATTTTTTACTTATTGCTTGGTCTATTTTGTTTAGCAGCCATCTGTATGATCATTTTGTTTTCTTAGTTATTTTATTGTATAAATTTTATATGAAATGAAAGATTTTAATCATATCCACCCCCTCAATCCTTGGGGTTTCACATAGTTCTCACATGGAACTTGTCTTGCTTATTTGCAAGCCAATTGATTTAGATGCAATTTTAAAGACACTAACAAAAACTATTGTCATCACGTGTTGTCCCCTTCTCTACATGTTTCCCTTGCTCCTAGAAATGGGCCTTCTCATGTGGTATCTCCTAATCCTACTATCATTGTTGTGGTGGTTGGTGTTTCTACCACTACAAATTCTTATGTGCATATAGTGCATTATAGATTTTCTTCCCCTTAAAAACGTGTTGAATCTCTCTCGCTTAGTGATCATGCTACTTGTGTTTCCCCTAATCTCCCCAAATTTGAGAGGTTTATGCTTCCATGTGCCCCATATCCTCCTATTGTGGTTTAGGGGGATGACACACTAAAAAGTGAAGAATTTTTCTCATAGAAGGGTTTAATTTGCAAATTCGGTAGATTTTCGACCTCAACTTTGTGATCTAACCAAGTGGATTTCTAAGCAATGCTGACCTATTCCAAAAGGAAAATTTGAAATCTACCCTTAAGGGTATTGATAATATGGACATGGCCATACAATTCACCCTAATCTTACACTAATATGACCTTTAGAATGTGTTGTGTTTTCATCTCCTAACCTATTTTTTGAAGTGTTGTGTTGTAACACACATTAGGGATTTGTTTCAACGAAATATGAAAAAGAATAAACTTATCTTGGCAATAATTCAAACCTATTTATATGATTGAAGAATATTATAACCATGCCACATAAGTAATAGAAATGAAAATACTTGATAAATTGATGTAATAGTGTGTTGGTACAATGTGTATATGGACAATTTAACTTTAGATGTTCTATAATTGAATGAATTTGGTCCAAGGAATTTATTGAACATGTGATGATTTCTAACAACCTAGGAACGTCTTTATATGCATTTAACAAGTTGCACAATTCAAGATTTTTTATGTGCATGCTAATGGTGTAATGACTAGTTTTCAAAAGGTTGACTTAGGAGTGTTGGAGTTGAGAAGATACAACACCACAGAAGCCCAAAAGATCTTTGCAAGCACATAATCTGTTACAAAGAGAAGCAAAGAGAAACAACAAAGGAAATGCTCAAGAATGTGGAGCAATGTATTCACCTGAAAATGTAAAATGAATAATAATACAAAAGATAGTTTTCAACTACATATAGATGAAAACCCTAGAAAAGAAAACCCTAGGCTTGCACAATAATAATTAATAAAGTAATTAATTATTATGTACCTAATGTTAGCTTAAGTGAAAAAGAGATAAAAGGGAACTTTACATAATTAAACAAATATTGTTTAATTAATAAAGTAAATGTCCAATTACTCTAACACCCTCCCTTAAGATAGACATAGGGAGAAGCTAAAACCTAGAAGAAGCTACTGAAAGCAAAAGCAATGGGTCCCGACAACAAGGCCAGATCAGGTACCCAAGTACAAAGAAATCTCTATGAAACGGAGAAAAGGAGAAAACCCAATGGGAAAAACTCCTCTCCAAAAAGAAATAGAACAACATGCTGAAAGAAACATGAAGGAAGGAAGGCCTCATAAAGACCCCCCAAGGACAACTTCTTTCACCCCAAGCATAGAGCGCAACTGAAGATAGTGCGGAGATGCAAAAGGTTTCGTGAAGATGTCTACAACCTGCTCGACAGTGGGAACATACTCCAAGGTGAGAGAACCATCCTGAATCAACTGTCTGATGAAATGCATATGAAGCTCAATCTGCTTCGTTCGCTAATATTCCACCGGGTTGCGCGAAATGTGTATAGCACTCTGATTGTCACACCAAAGAATAGTGGGACTATCAAGAGGAAAACCAAACTCAGTCGTCAACTGACAAAGCCATAAAATCTCCTGACTAGCAAGCACAATAGCTCGGTACTTAGCCTCTGTAGATGATAATGCATGAGCAGTTTGCTTCTTGCACAACCATGTGATAGGACCAGAGCCAAGACAAAAAACAAAGCCAGAAGTAGACTTCCGATCATTGACATCACCAGCCCAATCTAAGTCAGTGTAGCCAACAATGTGAGGATCCCCTAATGTGTAGTGAATGCCATATGAAGTGGTGCCTTGAATGTACCTCAAAATACGCTTGGCAGCTTGCCAATGACTCTCATGAGGATCATGTGAGAATCGAGAGACAAGACCAACCGCAAAGGAAAGATCAGGACGAGTGTGAGTCAAGTACAACAAACTGCCAACCAACTGCCTGTAAAGTGTAGCATCTACTGAAGGAGTGGGGCAAGTAGTAGTCAAAACAACCCCTGACTGAAAAGGTGTGGGGGCAGGCTTGCAATCAAGCATGCCAAAGCGCTGAAGCATATCAAAAGAATACTTCTGCTGGTAAATGGAGATCCCCTCTAAAGACTGAATCACCTGAAGACCAAGGAAATAGTGCAGAAGGCCAAGATCTGTCATCTCAAACTGCTCCATCAAGGCTAGCTGAGAATTCTGAATCATAGAGGATGAGCTACCTGTGATGAGAAGATCATCAACATATAGCACAAGAATCAGGATCTCACCCTCAAGATGTTGAATATAGACCGTGTGATCAGAATGACAGCGAGTGAAACCAGTGGAGAGCAAAAAAGAGTCCATCTTCTCATACCAAGCCTGAGGGGCCTATTTGAGACCATATAATAAATGTTGAAGTCTGCAAACCAAGGAAGCATCATGAACAAATCCCTGAGGCTACTCCATATAGATCTCCTCTTGTAGGTCACCATGTAAGAAGGCACACTTCACATCCATCTAAAAAATGAGCCATCCTCTAGAAGCTACAAGTGATAATCCAAAGCGAATAGAATTCATCTTGGCGATAGGGGAAAATGTTTCGAAGTAATCAATACCCTCAACTTGTAAGAAACCCTTCACAACAAGACGTGCTTTGTACTTATCAATAGAACCATCAGCAGCATACTTAGTGCGATACAACCATCGACACCGAACCATCTTTCTGCCCTTAGGAAGAGGATAGAGAGCCCATGTATTATTCCTCATCAAAGAAGAATACTCCTCCTCCATGGCACTATCCCACTTAGGGTGACCTATCACCTCTGAAAATCTCTGAGGATCCTCTGAAAGAGCATGAGTCAAAAGACTAGAACCCGTAGTATGAGAACGAGTGCGACGAGTGTCTGAAGGATCACCGGCCATAGATCCTGCTGCCTCAATAGTAAAGTGAGCCCATTTGGGCCTCTAAGGTGGAGCAAGTGGAGGTGGAGATGGGGGATCATCAATATTCTCAAAATAATCTTGAAGAGTTGTAGTGGGTGGAGTAGGTAGTGAAGTGGACACTAGAGACAAGGTATCAACTAGAGGAAGGCGCTCATCAAACTGAACATCCCGTCGAAATAGGACCTCTCTGGAATCAGGATCAAACAACCTGTACGCCTTAACATCCTCACAATAGCCAACAAAAATGAGGGGTCGACTCTTCTGCTCCATAGCTCTCCTCTGAGCATCAAGAATAAAAGCCCATGCCTCACTACCAAATACTCGAAATGATGAAATATCAGGCATGTCATGAGACCAAGCCTCCTCAAGAGTCGTATGTCGAATAGCCTTGTGAGGCATCTGATTCTGAATATAGTTGACACAATTAACCGCCTCAGCCCAAAAGGACGAATTCATGGACCTGGACTAAATCATACAATTAGCCATCTCCCATAAAGTTTTGTTCTTTTGCTCAGGGATACCATTCTGCTAAGGGGTGTAGAGAACAGAAAATTGATGCTGCAAACCATGCTCAGTGCAAAAATCTCTAAAAACCTAATTCACATACTCCCCCCCATTATTTGTACGTATCCGCCGGATAGAAAGACCAAACTGCTTCTCTACAAATGTCTTGAAGACATGAAAGGAATCAAAGAAATCAGACTTGTACTTAAGAAAGTACAACCATGTGCATCTGGAGAAGTCATCAATGAATGTGAGTACATACTTGGCCCCTGAAAAAAAAGGAGTGGGAAATGACATGAGGTCACTATGAATCAACTCCAAGGGTGCCAAAGCACGAGTGGTACTTCCCTTCGGAAAGAGATCCCTGTGACACTTGTCAAGCACACAACCATGACAAATACCGTCAGTGCAGGAGATTTGTGGAAGACCAAGAACAAGTGACTATGTACTCATCTGCTCAAGATATCTGTAATTGACATGGCCCAAACGCTCATGCCAAAGCTGACTCACCAAATCTGCATGTGCTATAAGAGATGAACCTGTACCCTCAGAAGGCGCAAATCCATCAAATCTCTAAAGACGAGATGCAGTATCAACACTACCAGTAGCCACAACCAAATCAGAATCATGGAGGTCCCGAATAACCACATCATGTGGTGAGAACTCAACTGTCTTACCAGAGCCAGTGTGGAAAATCTGATAAATGGACAAGAGGTTCGTTGAAATGTCAGGAACAACCAAAACATCTTGTAGAGTGCCCCCATCCAAAGAGACAGAACCTGAACCCAAGACGGAAAGCTGTGAAAAGTCACCCACTGCAATCTGTGAAGTACCACAAGAGGCAAGAGAAGTGACCAACTGCTGAGTGTGAGTCATATGGTGAGAAGCACCAGAGTCTAAAATCCAAGTGGACCCATTGGTCGATGCTCGTGCAGTGAGAGCATGACCCTTCCCTGTGGTGGAAGAAGAAGAAGATTGAGGTGAGGAGATGTGTTGCTGCTGCATGGCGTCCTCTAAAGCCTCTAATTGTTTCCAACACCTGGAAACTGGATGACCTTGCTTCCCACAGAAACTGCAAGTGTCTCCTGATTTCTCCTTAGTCTTGGAGGAAGACTCACCAGACTTTGAAGATTTCCCATGTTTTGGATTAAATGGCGGTTTAGAATCAGACTTAGGAGGCGGTTTGGAGGAATGCTCACTACCTGAAAAATCTTTCTTGGGCCTCGGTTTCTACTTTTGTTTCCCCTTCGGTGACTGAGCAACCAATGCTTTGCTTTTTGAACCTGAGAGCATATCCATCTGAGAAAGGTGAGACTGTTCCCGAGACAATCGCTCACAAAATAAATCAAAGGAAGGCATGGTAAAACTGGCACCCAAACCATCCATGGTGGAGTAGAAGGAGGAAGCAAATATCTGAAATGGACCACGAAGCTTCGAAAGAATCAAGTAAATGCACTCTGTGTCATCTTGTTCTTCCCACAACCCTGTAAAATAGTACGGATAGTTTTGAACTTGTTCAAAAAATCCTCAATAGTGGGAAATGAATCAGGTAACAATGAAGTCAGCTCTGCCTCAATCTGTAATGCGCGAAACTCATTAACGGCCCCAAAAAGTGTCTCAAACTTCAGCCACATGGCTCGAGGAGTGAGCAAAGCATCAAGGTGAAACAAAAGACTGTCTAAAACATGCATGCATAACAAACCCATAGCCTCATCCATCTTGTTCCTGTGCTGCATAATCTCAAAAGGACGCTGCAACTGAGGCTGAACCTCATCTAAACAAGACCATAACCCTCATGACCTGAGTAGCCTCATCATACGAGACTTCCAAGTGTGATAGTTATGTGATGTGAGTAGCTCAACTGAAGAGTCTGCCATGAAACCCTGCACCTGTACCTGCTTGTGTTTTTTATTATTATGTGATCTTTCAGAATAGATAGAAGATGCAGAAGGGTTTGTATTTTTGAGAGTTTTGGTGTTTTGGTTTTCTGATATAAATGACAGAAAGCAAGAGAAAAAACACCCCCCACAAAAGATAAACCCAAACCCTAGTACAAACTGAGAAGAAGGAAGCAATGCATAAGCAAAAAATACTTCAAGACAAATTCTCATGTACCTGGTGAAAATTCTGATAAAATAGATCACATCACTGAATAGAGCATGTTGAGAGCTTTCCAACACCTATTCAAGTTTGAAAAATGGAGTCCGTTTGCATCTTCTATGACCCCGGAAGTGAAGAAAGAAGACCTCACTTTGACTGGTAAAAAATATCTAGACTGGTAAAAAAATTAAAAATATTTCTATACCATCAGATTGGTGCCATTCTCAGCTTTCCAACGCATCTTCCTGTTGAAAAACGGAGCTAGGATGCCCAAGTTATGCCCATTTGACCAAAAATGACATAATAGGGGGTTGGAGAGAAAAAATTAGCCCTCAAGGGCTTAAAATCCGGCGGCCCCAGGGCACATGGTGGACCGGGGGCAGGGCATAGGAGCTGGCAGTGCGCGAGCGGCGCGGCCGGTGGCGCGCACTACGCTCGGGCGGAGCCGTGGCGGGCCGGTAGGGGTGGCGGTGGCCGCTTGGCCACGGCCGCGCCAGTGGCGGTGGCCGCCGGTGGTGCGGCAATTTATACTGGCCGCGCAAAATAAACCAAAATTTTTTTTTCCGATTTTTTTGCGTTTTTTGCGATTTTTGCTCCGTACGGCCCTAGGGCAAAAAAATTTTGCCTTCCAAATTGACTGTAACCAAAATCGACGATTTGACAGTCGATTTAGGGGTTTTTGGGTGCTACAAATCCAATGGCACTGTCCATTTGAGCCCAAAGTGAACCCAAAAAATGGAGTATGCTGAATCCACCCAAAAAAAACTTTAGAACCCTAGATTTGCTTCCAATGCAAAATCTCAAAACAAGAACAAGCAGCTGCAAATCTGAAGCTCTGATACCATGTTGGAGTTGAGAAGATACAACACCACAGAAGCCCAAAAGATCTTTGCAAGCAAATAACCTATTACAAGGAGAAACAAAGAGAAGCAACAAAAGAAATGCTCAAGAATGTGGAGCAATGTATTCACCTGAAAATGTAAAATGAATAATGATACAAAAGATAGTTTTCAACTACATATAGATGAAAACCCTAAAAAGGAAAACCCTAGGCTTGCACAATAATAATTAATAAAGTAATTAATTATTATGTACCTAATGTTAGCTTAAGTGAAAAAGAGATAAAAGGGAACTTTACGTAATTAAACAAATATTGTTTAATTAATAAAGTAAATGTCCAATTACTCTAACAAGGAGTGGTAATTTTTGACTTTGAATGAGGTGGACTATGTTACAATGCTCAACCTAGTTCTAGGTGGGAAAAATCTAGGAGTAGTGTTTGGTTTAGACTATGAGGATTTATAGTGATAGTTGATCAAGGGTTTGGGAGTAAGAGTTAGTTAGTGCACCAAATAAATCCACTTGGTGACTATGACTACATGTTTAATGATATATATACAAAGTGTTGTAAAATGAAGATATAAAAGTGTAGGGTATACACTTGTATCGGGCCTTAAATTTTAATTAATGTGTTCTTGTGTTAAATAGATCACTTTTCATCACATATGAATGTTACCAAAATAAATAACTAGTATCATTATTATAATGACTATTCATTGATATCATATTTAAATAGCTAGAGATTAGAGGTGTGAAATTTTGTACAAAATTAGAACAATATGCCACATATATCAATTGATTCTAATTGATTGTTTTGAATGTGAGATTATTGCATACAAGATCAACACACAATTCTATCATAGCAATATGGTGATGATACACCATATATATACATCAATTATTTCTAACTAGCTTTCAAAATGATAGCAACCAAAGGTAAAAGCGAGGAAGAAAATGGACTAAGACTTAAATTACATTACTAACAAAGAAGCGGCTTTTAAAAAGTTCCAACCTAGATGCACATAACCTAAGATACTATATGTTTAGAGATAGGTATGTGTCTAAAAATCGAGATAATTTCAGTGGATATCTTTGGGATACATACATAAAAATTTTCCAAGTAAATAGTTAGGTTTTGGTGTAAGAAATGAGCATAAATTTGATCTATATTGAATCTTAAAATTGTACCCTAAGATTAACCCTTAAAATAACGTAGTCCAAATTTACCAAATATTATGTTTAAAACAATCACAATCTCACACAATATATATTAAGAGACTTTCATCTACCTCCCCTCTTTGTCATTAGCGATGTTTTTTTCCACATTTTCTCAAATAAACAAATATTTATAAATCATCTAATAAAAAAATCAATAGATTCATTTTTTTTCATGTATAGAAAATATAGCCAAAAAACCTTGGAAATTTGGAAAAAAATTCCACCTACATAGCTATCAAGGAAGAAAATATGGCATAGTGAGAACATAAATATTCTTATTGAAGCTAGGAACCAATAATGTCAAGTGGTTGTGATATAATGTATTGCATCCATTTTTGTCAATTATTAATCAATTATATTTTGGGTCCATAATTTGTGCACCTTAGAGTAATGATCAAACATTACTCATACTTTAGGTTCAGATTTTAATTAAAGAATAGCTAATGTTAATTGTAATATTCACAAAGCGAAATTTTAACATAATTTAAATTTATTGAGTTTTAATTTTAATGGTTCAATATTCATCTTTGAAATAGTGTAGATTTATGAGGACATTTCTTGAATATTTGTGCATAGTTTTTGATGCATGATGAATTAAGTCATTAAATTTATCACTTTATTTCATTTAGTTGTGATTGTTTATCCTTTCATTACAAGAGATTAGAGAATCATTTCACCATTGATACCATCAAGGAGCTTCTCAAGAATTTTTTGACCATACATAATAATAGTACAACATACCATTTATAGGTCAATGGTTCTACAATAAAATTTAACAAAATAATGTGTAATGTTTCTCATTCATGAAGATAAATTCACATGTTTGATGTTCACTATTTTTTTAAATTAACAAGTTTAAGAGTAAAAGGTTTTAATTTTGTTTAAATTTAAATAATTTAGGATGACGTAGTGGGTCATAAATAAACATTTAATGATAAAGAGAATCAACATTATTTAACTACAATAAGAACATCACCAATTAATTATTTATTCATTTATTATATTTTCAATCATACAAGCTTACATAATTCATGAAGAGTAAAATACCCATGCTCTTGTGTAGAAGGTTTGTAAAAGTCACTTAGGACTTAACCAACTCTACTATTGCTTGGATAAATGGTAATTTAATAATATTATAACGTTTGAATCCAACAGCTTGAGATAAAAAAATTATACTCCTCTTGTGTTCTCTCCTTTCCCCCATGAGTATGAGCCATCATGAACATATCAAAAGTCAACCCTTGATTCGACAAAGATCCATTATCTTTCACAACTGCATCAATAATTATCACCTTCCCTTTTTCCGAAATTGCCTTGTAGCAATTCTTCAACAATCTGATGGATTCTTCATCATCCCAATCATGCAAAACCCACTACATTTTTCCAAAAAATAATTAAAAAGCATACAATACAAACTACACTTAAATTCATAATATTAATTTAATCATTTTAATATATATTAATTACCTTCAAAAGAATTGCATCAGCTGATCGCACATTCTCAAACATATCCCCACCAACATGATCAACCCCTGCAATAATAGATCCACATATTATGTTTGATAGAACAATTGATTGAACTTATATTGAAAGTATGATATAATATTCAAATTTCACTATATTGTTAATAATTGAATGAGAAATAAAAAATAAAGAAATTATCAGATGAACAACATACCAGGAATGTTTTTGGGAGCAGATGCAATGCCATGGGGCAAGTCAAAATTAATTGCATGAATGTATGTCCTAAATATATTCAAAACAGGTCATGTTGCTGCTCAATGTGGTTTTGAGAAAAAATCCATGAAGGCTACATGGTGGAAAGATGCTTCCTCGCAACACTACACAATTGTGAAGAAGGTTGAGCAACCAAGGAGCTTCTTTGAGGTTGTTGCTCAGGAATCACAAGGCCTTGAGGCTTCCTCTCCGGCTGTCTCTAATGGCGGGATTGTTGATGCTTTGCAAGACAACAATGTTGTGACCCCTTTTGAGATTGAGAGTGGGCCTTTGGCTGCCACTTCTAGTGACAGTGCTTCGGTTATCATTTCGGGTGGCTCTCTTGATTTGGCCATGCCTGCTGTGAGGAATACAGATAAAATCTTTAAGACAACGGCTGCTGGCTTTCCTCTTCAGGATAATTGTGCATTGGCTTGGCTTGATAAGGCAATGCAAGTGGAAGAGGGTTGGATCACTGTAAAGGGAAAAAATGATAAGTCCTCCAAACCTCCTTTTGACATGACTCTCCACTCCCATAAAAGAATTTCTAAATGTAAATCTTGATGGTTCTTGTTTGGGGGGCTAGTTTTTGGCTGGTTGTTGGTTGTTTGTTTGCCTTTTTATCCTTGGTTTTTTGTGCCTTCATGTCTTTTAGTTTTGACAACCTTCTGGTTTAGGGTTCCAGATCCATTCAAAATCTGCTTGTAAAGGGTTTCGGGGTCCCTTCAAAACCTGTTTTTGCCTTAATAAAAAACAAAGTATATTAAAATACTTTATGGTGGTACCACTCCTTTAAACTCATATTTCATTCTTGTAGAAGAAGTTATACTCAATGGAAAAGCACATAACATTTTAATTTAGTGTAATGCCCAAACTATAACCAACCACTAAAGTTGCACCCTATTATTTTTGTTTCCAAGTTCTATTTCCCTTTGATATTGTGTTTAACTTCTTGACCCATGATGATAATCAATAAATGTTAATAACTTATTACCTCAATAAAGTTTATATAGGAATGCTACTTGGTGTTGACTCAATCTATCACTAGATTAATTCAAATAACTTTTAATATATTTGGATTTAATTCATATTTAATACACACAACTAAAGATTGGAATTCT
Organism: Sequoiadendron giganteum; assembly: GCA_007115665.2. Lineage (NCBI taxonomy): Eukaryota > Viridiplantae > Streptophyta > Pinopsida > Cupressales > Cupressaceae > Sequoiadendron > Sequoiadendron giganteum. Next base: position 73,219,184 of record CM021110.1, read on the forward strand.
TATAAAAGAAATACCAATTAAGAATTTTAATTGTTTTTCCCAAATTCCACGTAACGTTTTTATCTTGTAATCCATAAATACATTCTACACTAAGATATAATCTTTTAGATTATATTCAAGATGTTATAACTTTTCAAAAATGTTTATTTACCTACTCATATTGTCTCTTCAAGTATAAGTCTAGTTCACACTCAATTACAATCATATCGTATAACTACCATGCATTAAACTTCCTTTGAAAAATCTAAAATTAAGTTCCTTATCTAAAAGCCATCATTTAAACTTATATCATTTTAACATTGTACTCAATTTTTACCTTGTCATAATTATTTATTTGTCACTACTTCCTATTGATTCAGTTCCCAAAGTGAGTCAAATTGAGCCCACAAATAGTCCATTGCATTCGTCAAATATAGTACCATATACAATCTACATAAGAAATTTCTTATCCAAACAAAATTGCATAACCCATTAGTTTAACTTTCCTCACCATCATAGTGGGGCTTCCCAAGGGAGCATAAAGGGTGATAAATGTTACGCTCAGGGTTGGGTCTCACACTAGGTCCTATTTAAAGAATAACCAATGTTAATTATAATATTCACAAAGTGAAATTTTAAGATAATTTTAAATTTATTGAGTTTTAATTTTAATGGTTCAATGTTTACCTTTGAAATAGTGTAGATTTATGAGGACATTTCTTAAATATTTGTACATAGTTTTTTATGCATAATGAATTGAGTCATTCAATTTATTCAACTTTATTTCATTTAATTGTGATTGTTTATCTTTTCATTATAAGAGATTAGAGAATCATTTCTCCATTGATACCATCAAGGAGCTTATCAAGAGTTTTTGACCATGTACATAATAAGAGTACAACATACCATTTATAGGCCAATGGTATGACAAAAGTAATTAAAAAAATATAGTGTAATGTTGCTCATTCATGAAGATAATTCACATGTTTGATTTTCACAATGTTTTTTTGTTTTATTTAAATAAAAAGTTTAAGAGTCAAAGGGTTTAATTTTATTTTTAAATGTAAATAAATTTAGGATGAATTAGTGGGTCATAAATAAAAGTGATGAAATATAACATTTAATGATAAAGAGAATCAACATTACATACCTTACCTATAATGAGAACATCACCAACTAATTATTTATTCATATATAATATTTTCAATCATGCAAGCATACATAATTCATGAAAAGTAAAAGTACCCATGCTCTTGTGTAGAAGGCTTGTAGAAGTCACTTAGGACTTAACCAACTCCACAATTGCTTGGATAAATGGCAATTTAATAATATTATAACGTTCGAATCCGGCAGCTTGAGATAAAAATTTATATTCTTCTTCCGTTCTCTCCTTTCCCTCATGAGTATGAGCCATCATGAACATATCAAAAGTCAAGCCTTGATTCTTCAAAGATCCATTTTCCTCCACAACTGCATCAATAATAATCACCTTTCCTTTCTCCGGAATTGCCTTGTAGCAATTCTTCAACAATCTGATGGATTCTTCATCACCCCAATCATGCAAAACCCACTACATTTTGCCAAAAAATAATTAAGAAAACATACAATACAAACTACACTTAAATTCATAATATTAGTTTAAAATAATTTTATTATATATATTAATTAATTACCTTCAAAAGAATTGCATCAGCTGATGGCACATTCTCAAGCATGTCCCCGCCAACATGATCAACCCCTGCAATAATAGATCCACATAGTATGCTTGATATAATAATAGATAAACATAACCAGTCATTTATACTGAAAGTGAAAGTATTATTGGAGGGCTTAGTTCGATTTGTTAAAGCATTCTGTTGCAGACAAGAAGTCACCATACCAGAAAGCGTGTCTACCGATTCTTATTATAGAATATTAAAATAAAAATAAAAATGATTGGATTGGTATGTAGCATACCAGGAATGTTTTTGGGAGCAGAGGCAATGACATGGGGCAAGTCAAAATTGATGGCACGAATGTGAGGGTATCTGTGCACAATCATGGCAGCAGCTGATCCCACGCCCCCTGCGACGTCCACCAGCGATGTAATGTCCTCGAATCCCTCATAACTTGCAAAGAGCGCGTCCATTAAAAGGGCAGAGTTGCTGGCCATGGCGTCATTAATCAGAGTGCTGAAGTGGGGATGCAGAGAGGCGTAGTCCCAGATGTTCATTCCATGAGCCCTCTCAAATGGAGACCCGCCCATCACTGTGCTGTCGAACAAGTGATGCCACGGTTCCATGAATTCGCGGCTCGTTTCCATCAACAAAAGCCGCAGAGGATTTTGCCTTTCCCCCATTTTCTTCCACCAGTAGCTTTGAGACGCTGGTCGATGAGTATTTATATGTTTTCACATCTTCTCTGTTGCTGGTGATGACTGTCTGGGCGAATACTCCGTGAGACGACAGGAATCTCATAATTCGGGCAAGGTAGTCTGAGTTGGGAGATTTTCCGGTGGAGGAAGAAATGAGGGAGGCGATTTGAGAGAGGGAGAGAGGCTCCTGGGAAGCGGCTAGGATGGCCGGAATGTTGAGTAGGACAGCGGCTTTGAGGGCCATGGGCTGGGCAAAGGAAAATATCATATCGTAAAGCTTCAGCTCGGCTTCCATGGCTGTGGTAGTTACAATTGCAAACACAACAGGTAACTTGGGCAAAAGCTCCCAGGAAGAAGAAGGGGCTCTCGGCTTTTTCTCTTTGGCATGGGTCTTATATAGATAGATAGGAGTGAAGCATGTGTTATATTATGTTAAATTTTAATATATTGCCCATTAAAATAATTACATATATTTAAATAAAACATGTGATATATTTGTTTACATAGATGAGTTACCCATTAAAAGCTAGTGCCAAAGGTATCCTTGTCTATTATTACTTTAGAATTGATGGAATCGATGAGATATCAATGCAACACAATAATAATAGGTAAAACAATCTTATAATTTTGTAATAGGGGAATATAGTATTATCAAATCTACAAGTATCCAAAATACTTCTAGATGCAATCAACAAGTAATCAAAGCAAAAAACTATCAAACCAACTTAAAGTATAAACTATTACACAATAGTATATAAGAAGAATAATCCATAACGCTAGAAGAAAATTATATAGTCCTCAACCCATTTCCAAGCTTTTTAACACTACAATTTAATTCACTATAAGTATCATAGGAAACATCTTTACTTAGTGAGAGATTGCCACCTCTTCCATTGACTACATCCTTGTTGCAATACTTAAAGAATGCAGCGATGGCCTCCATTGTAAGAGATACTTTGACAACCTTAGTAATAACTTCCATGAACCTTTGTAGACAAGTCTACCTCTACTTCTTTGCATGCTAATGGTCGAAAACATAGTTGAAATACACCTTAGCTTCGTAAAAATCTTCAATATTATCATCATGGAGGAAGTAAGCAACAACATTTGACAATGGAGAGGCACAACTGAGTATTTGAGCCATGCCAAAAAAAAAGATTCATCCACATGGATGATCTAGTTCTAGCAACAAGAACTAGCCATGGTAGACCAAATATTGACATAGGGAGCCCCATCAAGATCCTTTATCAACTCTCAAATATGTACCACCCAGTGTCTAAGATCATAGTTTTTAATTTTATGCTCCAAAACTACTATAAAATTTGTAATCATCTCTTCACTAGAGACTTGCCACTTCCTCCTTTCACCCCCTTTGAGACTTTCTCATCTACCAATGAAATTTTATGTCTTAACCACACTACTATTGTCAAACACACATATTCATAAATGTAACCACCATAAATGAAAAGTCTCATTCAATCCATCACACACAAACTCTGATGATCATTACAAAAACCTCCCTTTACCCACCCCTTATCATGTCATAAGATTCATTTTTTTTAATTTTAGACAATATGTCATTTATTAGATTCTTAATTTATTATTTTATTTTTTTAATAAATATTATATATTTCTAAATTCCTTATCATGTCATAAGATTCATTTTTTAATTTGTGTGTAACTTTTTATTATACTTTTAAACAATATGTCATTTATTAGATTCTTAATTTATTATTTTAGTTTTTTAATAAATATTATATATTTCTAAGTCGAAATTAGATTAACATGATATTTTTTAAGTTTGGATAAATTAGTTAGAGCATCCAATCGACATATGGGAGGTAGTGTAATTAGATTAGCACTCATCCACTTGATTAGATACATTGTAATTAGCCTCACATTCAACATTTTATTGTGTGTTTGGGCATGTGCAGGATCATGATGGACCAAAAAGTGGCAATAGGAAAAGTTGTGTTTTTCACTCGCCAAAAAATGCAAAAATCCCGAGTTGACTTTCTTTCGGGTTGGGTGTCAGTACATTGCTCCATAGCAATGCCCAAGCCTATTTTTTACAAATTGGATACCCGTTTTGAATCGGATATCCGATTTTTAAAAGTATAAAAAATCGGGGTTGGGCAATATTTGAAAACATTTAAAAATGTATTGTGGCGGTAAAATTTTGGTGCCACAAAATGGATATCCGATTTGAAACGGATATCTGATTTGTGGCACACATAGACCCAAGAGTAATTAGGTGTAGGGTGGACAAGAGATAGAGAGAAAGGGGGAAAGGGAGAGAGAGAGAGAGAGAGAGAGAGAGAGAGAGAGAGAGAGAGAGA
>CM021110.1:73223954-73346634 GCA_007115665.2 Sequoiadendron giganteum
AGGGAGAGGGAGAGGGGAAGAAAGAGAGAGAGGGTGAGAGAGAGAGGGGAAGAGAGGGAGAGGGAGAGGGAGAGATGGAAAGAGATAATAAGAGGGGAGAGAGATAGATAGAATTAGGAGGAAGAAGGGAGAGGGGAAGAGGGGAAGGAGAGAGAGAGAGTTAGGAGGGGGAAGGGAGAGGAGAAGAGGATAATAAAGGGGGGGAGAGAGAGAGAGAGATAATTAGGAGGGAGAAGGGAGAGGGGAAGAGGGGAAGAGAGAGAGAGAGAGAGAGTTAGGAGGGAGGAAGAGGGAAGAGGAGGAGAGAGAGGAGAAGGGAAGAAGGGGGAGATAGAGGGAGGGAGAGAGGGAGAGAGAAGAGTCTGGAAAAAAGAGAGAGAGGAAGAGAGAGAGAGAGAGAGAGAGAGAGAGAGAGAGAGAGAGAGAGAGAGAGAGAGAGAGAGAGAGAGGGAGAGAGAGAGAGTTCAGGAAACAAAGGGAGGGAGGGAAGGAGGGGAGAGAGGGGTGGGAGGGAGAGAGAGAGAGGGTGGAGAAATGAGAAGGAGAGGGGAGGAGGGGAATGAGAGAGAGAGAGGGGGGAGAGAGAGAGAGAGAGGGGGGGAAGAAGGGTTTGAGAGAGGGAGAGAGAATTAGGGGGGAAGGGAGAGAGGAAGAGGGGAAGAGGAGGAGAGAGAGAGAGAGGGAGAGGGAGAGGGAGAGAGGGAGAGAGAGAGAGAGGGAAAGAGAGAATATTTAAATATTGAATATATTAGTAATATTAATTAGTTATATAATATTTTATATATTAACTTAATATATATATATATATATATTTATATATTAACTAGAATATAAACAATATTTAAATATTATACATAATAGTATAATATATTATATATTATACATAATTCCGTAAGAGATTATCATAAATTAATTGAATTATAAACTATATTGTATATTCTCAACTAGATATATTAAAATTAGCTATAAATTATTTATTGCAATTTTTTAAATCATATATTAAAAACTATATTATATTTTTTAAAATTATATATAAAACAAATCAGATATCTGATTTGAAATTTTTAAATCATATATTAAAAACTATATTAGATTTTTTTAAATTATATATAAAAAAAATCAGATATCCGATTTGAATCGAATATCCAATATGTCTGACACAAAACCTACTACCTAGGGATTAGCCTCGGGTTTGCTTCACAATTTGGCTAGGACATGCCAATCCTAAGAAGTCAACACAAAAAACGTGTTTAACAGCTTACCTTGCTTTTCTAGACTTCGCCCATGTGGCTGACGATTTTTTTTTTACCCTAAATTGATGAAACGAAAAGGGTTTTTAAAGGATATTCTCAGATTTCTACCAATATAAATTATTCTTTACTTTGAATTTAATAAATAATTATTATTCATTTTCTATTTGAATTACGACTAAAGTCCTAATTGATAGGCTGATTGAAAAACATCTATATCTTTCAAACTGTATCACATTTTTTGAATCCAAAACATGCATCACATTCCATGCTTCGTATACTATAGGATTAAAAAAAAAAATATTGAATTTCATGAAGTTTTGACCAAGTTAAGGTGGTCAGACATACGAGTTTTTATATATTTTAAATGTTGTAATAAAAAATTCATAATTAATTATTTATTTGGAAAAAAAATACAAAACAATATGCATCACATCGGGACATGAGTCCTCTACTTATATATAAAAGCTTAGTAAAAAATATTATCATTTTATTGTGGTTAGGGTGGTCAGACAGACACCTACTTCTTATTTTTTCCCTAAAATTTAAGTACTGTTGCATTGAAATCTCAATTTTTCTCCAAATAGATTTTTTTTTTAAAAATATATATCTGGTAGTTTAGAAACTACATTCAATTTTCTACAGATTCTATTCTTACATATTTTTGAAATAATATAGATAACTTATTCAAATTTTTACGTCAAGTTGCCTAACTTTAATTTTTCTGAATTTTCATTACCACTTAAGGGCCTGTTTTTTCCATGATGATCTTGCACATACCCGTTTTCAAGATTAATTTAGGCTCCAAAATGATTGTTTTCTACCTATCACTCTTTGGTAACTCTACCAACAATATAAAGTTGTGTCTCACTTTTTTACCTAAGTGGGTTGCATAAATCATTTTTAATTTTTTTCTATTTTTTTATATTGTAGCAAGTAAGTTATTAATAATTTGAAGGTAATGCAAAATAACGGTTTGTGAGATTTCATATGTAGATTGCATTTCTATTTTTTGATTAAAAAATATTTTTTTTAATTTTTAAATTATTTTTAACATATTTCTTATACTTTATAGTATTCCTTAGTGAGTAATATTTTCTTGTACTGTAGGACTTCAACTAGGATTTATTTTCTTCATATTTTTGGAACATAGAACTATTTACACTTATTTCTAGGGCACACACATCTTTTGTGGTTTTTTATTGGATATTTTATTTATTTGTTATTTTTAAACTAAGAAATTATAATTTAGACACATATTTCCTTGTAATACATAACTTTTTTTTGTATTTATTCAAAAAAGTTTTTTTTGAAAGGACACCAATACAAAGGGAAATCCTATTTTTTGAATTGTTTTCTCATCTTTTTCAAAATCTTCATATGTGTCAAATAAACGTCTTAATTTTTTTGGTACAAAATCTATGTTGATTACAAAATAGGAAATTAACATAATAATGATAATTTAAAAAATATATAGTTATAAAAAAAAAATATACACCCCTAGTTCACTACCTTGGGTTAGATATGTTGTTGCAAACTTAACGCTTGAGTCACTTTTGTAGTTGTTGATAAACACCTTTAAATTAAAAAAATAAAAATAAAATCCCAGGCATGTGATTTGCCTTAGATTTTATTTCTCGACCTCATATCACTCACAGTATGAGTTATTAATCCCACTCGTTTCAAAGGAGTTATCAAGATCATCATTTCTTTTACTCGCTCCAATTCTCACCAAACATATCCAGGTCTTTTGCTTGTGGGAGATACCATAATTTCGTTATGGGTTCATTTAGCTGGTTTTTTCCTACTTCGGGTTAGATATGTTGTTGCAAACTTGATGCAAGTCATTTTGTAGTTGTTGATAAACACCTTTAAAAAAAAATTAAAAAAAAATCCAATCTTGTCAACTTCTTCGTATTAGCCATTGTGACCTAAATTAGTGTGCATTTGAGTTAGTTTGTATGTTTGGTTGTCATATTCAAAGCCATTGATTCAACCATTTTGGAATCATCTAGGAGTCTACCAAGCAAATCTAGAATTCAATTTGAAAAAGAAGATAAAAGTAAGAATCTAACAACACTATTAGATAATTACATCAACATACATTATTCTAGATCCATTGTATATTTTCTTGTTATATTTCATCTTTTCTCAAAGCTCTAAATTTGGTCCAACCTGAGGTTTGATTGAGAATAACTCAACCCCCATGATCAATAGATTTCCCAAAAGTATTTATAAACACTATCTATCCTCCCACAAATTCAAATATACAAAATAATGGTGAGTGAATTTGAGTAGTCCACATTTTGCTAGTTATGATCTATAAATTACAATTTAGGTTATCTATAGATTAAATCATTTATAAATCTTATGCTTGAACTTGTGTAAAGCTTAAGTCTTAAGTCTCTACATATGTAAACCTTAAATCTCCATCTATAAAAACAAACCTAAGAAAAAATCGATTTGTAAAATCTAAAATCTTAATATAAACTATCATAATACACTTTCATCATCAAACTTCAAACTATCAAATTTAATTTAAATAATATAAATTATCAATCTAAATTTTTATCTAATTTAATTATTCCTTAATTACTTTCTTTATTTAAATGTCCTAAAAAAATTATATCATTACAATTTATTAGTAATTTCACTATATGTTTAAATTTACAATCCTATGGAGTGGGGAAGCTCATCTTTACCTAAAATGATTAAATATCTACGTTGAAAATGTGTTTAATGCATTCTTTCCTTTATGAAGGGAAAAACATGTGTTTTTGGCAATTGAAAATGATTTTCTATATGGTATGGGTGTACAGGCAAAACATGTTTCTTGCAAGGTTACAATTGATTTATTTTATATCATCTTTTGGGAAATTTTTAATTTAGTAGCTTTTTCTTTCTTTAGTTGGGTGGGTGGGTACAATATATCAATTAATAAATTACTGAATGATTGGAGAATTTGGAAAAAAACAAGTCCTATTTAATTTATATATTCTTGCAAGGTTCCATGTTTTGATAAAAAAATATATATTTTGAAATTGTTACATCAATTCAATGACTTTTGAATGGTTTAATGCAAGTTGAGTAATAAATATTAAATAAGTGGCGTTTTCATGGATTTGATTTTGTTATAGTGCAGATATTTCCTATTTTTAGTATTATTATTTTGTCATAAGTCATAACATGAGAAATATTATAAATAATTCATCAACATTTTTTTATGATATGAGAATTATGATAAGTAATTCATCTGTTTTATTCATAATATGAGAATTATTATAAATAATTCATCATTTTTTATAATATAAGAATTGTAATAAATGATTCATTGATATTTTTATCATACAAGAAATATTATAAATAATTCATCAATTTTTTTTAAAATATGAGAGTTATTATAAAAAAATCATCAATGTTGTTAATAATATTGGAATTGCTATAAACAATTTATTAGTATTTTCTATAACATAAAAAATTATTTTAAATAATTCATTAACATTTCTAATTATTGAGAATTATTATAAATAATTTCAATGTAATTTAGAATATCAATTACTATATCTTAAAGAAATGATATTTTGGGGTCCTTCAATCTTATTAATCAATCATTAAAAAATATTATAAAAAATTAATTACTTTTTCTTTACAATTTAAACTATTAATCATTATCTTGCAAACATAATATTATAGAAGATCCTTTAATCTCATTGATCAATTATTGAGAATTATTATACATAATGCATGAATATTTTTCATGTAGTTTAGAGTATTAACCATTATATCTTAAAAAATAATATCTTGAGTCTTTTAATCTTATTAATCAATTATTAATAAATTTTATAAAAAAATCATTAATATTTTTATATAATTTAAGGGACTAATCATTACAACTTACCAAAATGATATTATGGGATTCTCAATCTCATTGATCAATTATTAATTTAATATAATAAATCACTTATGTTAAGTGAGGTTCTACCATTTATTTTAAATAAATTTGATGGGGTTCCTTGGAGATGACAATGCTTATACAATCCAATAAAGACATGAAAATCTTGGGAACTATTTTTAGGCTTAATTTTTTACTGATATTTATTTTTTGATTTGACATAATGATTTTATACCAAAATAATATAAATATGTAATTATCATATAATGATATTTACAATATGTTATTTCCTTTTTATTCATCTTAAATAAATAGTGTTTAATTCTTAATGTTGAGGTGTCAATTTGACTTTACTGTTGAGTTGTTGATGTTTTGTAAAAGGTAATCTAATTTTAGAATCATGGATCAAATTATCCTAACATAATTACTCAGAGGCTACTGCTACTATGGATAGGGCCATATCATGCTACCTAATCCTACACTAACATGACCTTTTGGATGTGTTGTTCCTTTATCTCCTAACCTATTTTTGAAAAGGTGTTGTGTTGAAAAGAATATTAGGGATTTCATTCAATGAAAGATGAGAAAGACTAGACTTATCTTAGTAGTAAGTCTAGCCTAGGTAGATGATTGAGCAATATTGCAACCATGCCACACAAGAAATAAAAATGAAAATTCTTGTTGAATTGATGTCATGGTGTATTGGTATAATGTTTCTATGGATACCTTAACTTTAGATTCTCTATAATTTAATTCCTTTTGTCCATGGATTTAAGTGGAAACTTGACTATTGTTTTTGAAAAGGTAAGCAGCATTTTCAAGGTGTTGTACCCTTCACAAAGAGCCCAAGGAGCCAAAGAAAAACATAGTTCAAAAGAGATTGAACTATAGATACGACCAGAAACAACTGACAGACAGTTGTAGAAAAACAAAGAGATTAAGCAACCCTAGACACAGAGGGTTCAGAGAAGGCTCCACGAGCCCGAGACCGAGAAGCAGAAATAGATTTCTTCTTCTAAAGGACAACCAACCAGGGACGCTCAGAAACAGGAAACAAAGAGAAGAGTGAGAGGACCACAGTCACCACAGGATCACCAAGTAGTGAGGGAATCGACAACAAGGCAGCCGAGACCAGATCAACAAGCTGAACAAAAGAGGCTCCCAACGAAGGGCAGATAGGGTCTGACAGAGCAACAACAACAGGTGCAGGGTTAGGCACAACAGTGTTAGCAGAAGGGTTAGGCAACACAGTGTCAGCAGAATGGTCCAAGGGTGGTTCCAAAGAAGAGAGGTCCGTGGGAGCAACAACATGAGGGTCAACCAACAAATAAGAAACCTTCGAAGAAGAACCCACCGTGAGGTGAACCAAGAGAGCATCATTCCACCAAGTCGCAGCGCCCTTGTGGCGGGCATGAGGGAAAGTAGAGGCCAAGTGACCCATCGAAAAGCATCTCCTACACCAAAAGGGGAGACCCTCATAGTCTAAGAATTGTTTCCACAGTCTATCCTCCACCAGCAAAACAACATCCCCATTGAGAGGTTTGGAGATGTCCAAATCAACTAATATTCGAGTGACCGTGGTGTGCCCAAACTCCCTAGTTGTAGAATCCACCATTAAGAAACGGCCAATGGTATTGCCAATGGCTTCAAAGCACGATTCCTCCGAGAACTGGAGAGGAAGTTTTGGCAGTTGGACCCAAATAGGTCTGGTGTTCAACGGCTTTGTAAGGGGGTTGAAAGAATGAGCCAAGGGCTTGATGGACATATAATGAATATCCCACATCCATCCTCTGTCCAGAACACAGCTTCGCTCACGAGGGGAGCTAAAGGTTGCAATAAAGAAGCCCCTAGCACTAGGGTAGAGCTCAATTTCCCTAGCAACCAAAGGCTTCCAGGAAGCCTTAACCCAGTCATGGAGATCTGGGAGGGATGGTCACAGACCATTGAACCTGTAGACCACACCCATTTTCAGGTAATACTCCTCATTTTCTACTATCTCAGGCCCACAGACCACCACCGGGGAGTCCCGAGCACAAGGAATAGACCTCTGGGGAGGCCGAGCACATACTCTAGCAACTTCAGAAAAAGATTTTGCCTTCCTCGCAACACACCCAGCAGCAAGAGAATGAGACCCTTCAACAAGAGCAAAAATAGGCACCTAGGCAGGGGAGGGCCGGGAGCCCCCAGCGAGAAGACCAGGAACACCACGCCCAACCACACCTGAGGATGTAGGAACACTCCCCAACACATAATCCCTGACGGAAGTCAGAACCGATGCAGTCACAGCCGCATCCCCACACAAAAAATATGACAAAGCGCCATCCCTAGCAGGGACAGAGCCCACCACGTCCAACGTAGGAGAGGAAGAACCAAACAAGCGACCCCTAGTTGTGACCACCTCCCCAGCCACAAGCGCAACCAAACCACTAGACCGTTGCGAAGCAGAGCCACCACTAAACCGTTGCGGAGCAGAGCCGTTCGCGTTCCTCCCACCCACACCCATTTCAAAATTTTAAGACACGAAGTATATGAAACTTGACTATTGTTAATGACCTAGAAATGTACCTAAAAAATTGTATTAGTTACATAGTTCAAGAACTTTTATACACATGTCAGCAGGTATGACTAGTTTTGAAAAGGCCAACTTAGGAGTGAGAATTCTTGAATTTTAATGAGGTGGACTAGGATACAATGTTAAATATAGTTCTAGGTTGGAAAATCTAGGAGTAGTGTTTGTTTTGTACTGTGAGGATTTGTAGTGATAACTGATTGAGGGTTTTAGGGGTGGAAATTAGTTAGTGCACCAAATAAATTCACTTGGTGACTAGAACACACATTTAATGACATAAATAGAAAGTTTATAAAATGAAGATGTAAAAGTATAGGGTATGCACTTTTATCCTTTACAAGTTAGTTAAGGTGTTCTTTTGTTAAATAGATCCTTTTTCATCATATATTTGTTATTAAAATGAGTAAATAGTACCATTAATATAATGACTATTCATTGAAGTCATCTTCAAATAACTATAAATTAGAGATGTGAAATCTTGTAAAAAATTAAAATCCCAAACCTATTAAAATAAATCAAAATTACTTAATTTATAGAACCTAGTTAGGGGTAGGTTAAGGGGGTGACTTAAGGGGATATGTAGTCAAATACTAATTTAATAAAGGGATAAAAATAAATGAATAAAATAAGGGAATGAGTTTCTCTTCACTTTGAAACTAAATATTCTCTATTAATAGGACCACCCACATTATGTTAGAGTAAAAGGTATTTCCTAATTAATTATTTATTTTATTATTAGGTTTATTTTCTTCTAATTACTTAATCTTACTTAGGAACTATGTTCTTTTTATGTTTCATGTCATAAGATGAAGACACATGTCATGATCTTGTTTTATCCTCACCTACGATTTCTAGGTTTATTGTCTTTTTATAAGGATTATTTATTGTATAACCATTAAGATGCACATTCATAATGATGCATGCTTTTTTGGATCAATAACTCTTGGTTTCCATAGATTTTATATTCTCTCTTTCTATGATAGGTGTTTGTTTGCAAGTGATCCTTCGGAGATGTGGAATTGATTTTCCCAACTTGAATATGGTATCAAAACTCCCGACCTATAATCCACTCTCTTTCTTTTGAGAGATTTTGTGCCTTGAACTATAATTTGGTGCATCCTAAAGAAAAACAAAGTTTTCCATTGGGTTTAGAGCTTTTGGGAAAGTCAGTTTTTCCTTCTATTTGGCTTGATTTAGACTCTAGAGGGTAGACCTATAAGGGTTTGAAGCAGTTGTTTTTTCCCCAGATTCAAAAGGTAGCTACAATTTTAAAGCATTTTGACTTGAAAAAAACCTCGCGGTTTTGTTTAGGAGGCTGATTTGACAAATTTGATATAAACTTTACCCTATTTTGATGTCGAGAGATTTTGAGGCAATTTTTTTTGCACAAGGATCATACGACCCTAAATGGCCTATGCACGAAAATCTTAAAAAATAAAAAATAAAAATTTATGCATTGAGCACCTAGCACTAAGCGCTGCAAGGCCAAAGTGTCACGACTTCTCTTCGCCAACTCTTATTGCACTTTTTGATGGAATTTAATGCTAGAGGTGAATGCATGATCATTAGACAATATTTTGATATGCATGAAAAACTGAAATGTGTTTTTCCACATTCCTAAAATCTTTTCCAGATCCAGAGTCATTAATCATTAATTGGAAAAACATCTAGGATTAGAAGTCGAATGTTAAACCAAGTCATCTGCCAAGTAACAAATTAAAGGCGCCTTGAATGAAGAAATTTGGATTCTACCACATTTTCAACGAGGAAGAACGTACACAGTAAATCAAACACAGACATATAAATTGATTGTCTACCAGCAAAGTCATGTCACGTCGTCTACAGTCGCTCAACTCTGACTTCAATCATCTCGCCCCATTCATATTATTCACATGTTGGGTTCTATTTCAGCTACCTAAAATAAATTTCAAATCTCACTCACAAACTACAGTTGTAATAAATTTAATGCATCTTCAACTATAAATCAAATCAACTGGTATGAGTTTGGGGCACTCCAATTATCCTATGTTCTAAGTTTTTGGTACCTTGAAAGATTTCCAGAGGATGTTCGTTGCAGATTTTGCAGGGATGGGATGTCCTTTATCCCATATCTCATTCTGGATTTTGCATAACCAAGTAAGTATCCATTATCATCAATTCTCTAATGAGATATTTATGCATAATGGTATTGTGGTGTTTGAGACTACATTCTGAACTTATACACTTATGGGATTACAACAGATGGTGTTAGTTTGCATAGCTAAATAGATGTATATGTAATTCCCTAGAGGCTGCATATGGTAGAGAACAAAATAATAATGGAATTTCTAAGGGAGAATAAAATAACAGCATCAATTTTTTTTTCATGCTTCTTGAGAATATTATGTGATGAATCCAAATGTAGGATTCTCTGACTCATGACTCATGACCCAACTGTAGGATTTGAAGTAGTCATTGGAGTAGAGTGTAACAAATATCTTATATCTGGCACATGAAGGCATTAGTGCTTATTTAACATTCATAATAATTTGTTATGCACCTGTCTAGCAATCGCAATAAATAGAGTGACCTCTTAATGTCTTCTATCCCTGAAGTAACATCTCATACTAGGAATTAGGCAATAATAATGCAATATCCACATGTAGAGAAATTGCAATGCAGTTGGTCATTGCAGTAGTAATATTAAATAGGTACCCATCCAATCTGATTGCAAAATTTAGGCACAGGACAACCAATGGAACTCAAACTGCTAGACGTGTAAGGTGAAGATTTAACCAAGGGAGTTGGAAGGTTCTTTTCTGGAGCATTTTCTAAATTAGTAATTGTTTTAGCTCATGAAACTCATTCCTAGCGACCATCCCAAATATTATAAATGTGCTAAAGCTTTTATACTGGCAACGATGTGCCGCCTGCTTTTTAAAACCTCCATTCTATTTATATTTATATTTTTCGTTTGTTGTGTTAACAAAAACAATGGATTTAGACATGTTTACAGCAGCAATTATATTCCTACCTCTTACATTTGCTTCTCTATTTTTTTACTTTTCATGTAGAACATTTTCAGAATTAAGTGGAGTATTTATTCATACCCACATGTGGTTGCTACAATAGTTGGTCATATTATCAATTTTAAGAGGTAATATTATTGCCTTATGATCATCACTACAACTATAAAACATATATAATAGCTTAATTTGGTGACACTACCCTCTGATAAATATACATATATGCATAGATAGAACAGCTTGATCCACTCTATCCATCACACCGTTTTTAGATTTATAGTTGATGTGGGGAAATGATAGTGTGTCGATAACCATTGGAAATTATTTAATTAAAGATATGTTTTGTTGTTCCCCACAAATTATGGTTTTAATATTCATATTTGATCCATAATAAATTTTTGTTCTTGTTTTGATTGTGGGATTGGACTATTGATGTCATAGACTCTAAACTCTCCTTATGCATAATCTGCAATCATAATAATCCTTTAGATTTCCTTTAGGATTTTGTCATCATTTGTTCATACAAGTTACTACAAGTCTTCAAATGAACATTAGGATAGGGTGTTTCACAAAATTTATACCTAGCACAATCAAATGTCAATCTTGGTCCTCAAGCAAGTGGTCAATGTACAAGGTAGTTATAAAGGTAGTAATATATTGTAGTGTAGTTAATTCTTAATTTATGAAATTCAAAACTTTGGCTTATTTAAAAGTATATTGGAGATGGCGTGAAGGATTTCTAACCCAAATTGAATGTCCTACACCTAATCCATTCAACCCCCTCAAGATTATCATTCAACATAGGATCACTTAGGTAAATAAATAAAATAAAATAAAGTAAAATGTTGAGTGATGAATATTATTAGATTATTAATGATACTACCTCACGAGAATTGGTTAAACATAACTATCACCAAATACCTCTTGATCCAAATCATCATAAGGAATATAAGTATTCTTAGTTAGCAATTTAATTTTAAGGGATATTAGTTGTGAGAATTTATCATACAAAAATATAAGTCTTGATCAAAGAATTTATGTAAGTTGTGCATGTTGTTTGGTAACACTATATGATTGTGGTATATTTTTAAATAAAGTTGTCATCTCAAAGATTGTATTAGATTGTGGGTATCTCTATTATGAGTATAGAAAGTGATAATTGTGAATCATTCATTTGATCAATGCCGTATTATTTAATTAAGAGTAACTAGCTTTCTTGAAATTTGTTTTATTTATTTATTTTCAATTACTCCCAACATGATGATCAAGTGGAATTATGTGTGTAATTAATTTTTAAATACTCGCTTTAATAATTTGTTTGGTAATACTTCATATGAATGGATATTATTGATATTTTATTCAATAAAAGTTTAATATAGAATGCTTATTTACTATCAATGATACTTGAACTATTCTTAGATTTGAAATTTATTCTCGAACAATTCATATATGGGGAATTATACTATAATGAATATTACTAACATCATTATGTATTTAAGATTTTATGATCTTTTCCTTATAAAGATTTAATTATACTAGATATAGCTTGAAAACCTAAGAAAAGAAAGGAAACAAAACCAACATTGTTTGGTATCAACCATGCCTCTAGATCACATTTATGGGTAATGATGTTGTGCTTGAGATATTGCATTTGTAGCCTAACACAACTGTAATAACGGCGTATGTGGCATTGTCCTTATAAATCATTAGGGAGAAATAAGGAAATTGGTTGATTAAATCCAAAGGGAGGGAAATCCCCTTTGGAGCAATAATGTAAAAAGATAATGAATCAAATCCACTAGTGACAACCTAGAAAAACAAAGTAGGAATTTTCTATGGTGCAATGTAATTGAAGTTATTCTTATATTGAGGTATACTAACTATGGAATCAATTCAATGGATCAAGAGTGAAGAACATAAATAGGAAATAAGGTAGATGAATGTCATTAGGTAAAAAAACAATGGTCAAGTTGACCATTTGTTATTTATGCTCCCCTTTGTGGGTGGCAACCGCAAGGGGACTATTTGGGGAACAAGAACCCTAAAATGGGTTGTTACCCACATTTTTATAATAGTTCACATAAAACATAGTCTATAAAATAGAACTACATATTTTATGCCTTGATCCCGTTCGAAAGCAGGGTATGTATGTAGTTTTGGAAACAAAGGATGCTCCTAGTACTCAAGAATTTGGGGAAAGGGTTTCAAGGCAAGTAAGACCGTCTAAACATTTCAAAAAGATAATAAACTAAAATTATATTCAAATATACTCAAAATAATCTTGTATGGATTGCTTGATTCCCTGAGGCTTTACGAAAAAATTTCGAGGTAGGTTTCAAGCCTAGAATTATGATTTACATACCCTTGAGGATGGTGACCTCGGTACACTTCCAACTGGAAGTGTGGTCATCAAGGAAGCGACTTAGGATCTAGATGATCCCGATGGGTCCAAGACTTTGGCCAAAACACATACCTATCATATGATAGATGCCTACCTCATTAGGTGGATGCCTATTCCAATTTATGAATAAATGTATTTTTGTTTCGTATTAATAGATGAAGTGAATTCTTGTTCCATATGAACAAATGATTCAATTTACATTCCATATTGACATATACCTATCTCGTAAGGATAGAAATTCCCGAGTATATGTGTGAATAAACACATTGGTCACTACAAAAAAGTTTATAGTGGTGTTTTGGTTAAAATTAATTGGGTGCTTGTACATTTTCCACACCAACTTTTCCCCTAAAGCTATGTTTTGCAATCTGATTTTCCTCATTCCAGTGCCACTGTCAACCTTAGGACTACATGTGGATTCCCAACTGATCAATGGAACCTTCTTCTCATTCTTCGAGCCTTCCCATAATAATTTCTTGAGAATACCCTCGATACCATTCTCCAACTTCATAGGGGTGTCGTAGCAAGACATTGTGTAAATTAGTATCACTAATAACACAACCTGATCATAATGATTCTCCCAGCCGACGTTAACTAGTCATTTTTCTAGGAAATTTCCTTACTTCTACACTTACCAACAACCTCCTCCTAGTGCCTAGATCTACACACACCTTCAAAAATTTGTACCCCAAGAAACTTGGTCAGGAGATTTTCAATTTGGAACTCCAATAAGGAGGCAATGACATTCTAGACCAAAACTTTTGTGTTGAAGAAGTAGATTCTTGACTTGTCCCTTTTCATCATTTGTCCAAACTATAATTCATATTCAGTTAATGTCTCCTTGATGCACCTTGCCTTTGGGCTACTTGCCTCACTAAACAAGGTAGTGTCATCTACGAATTGTGAGTGAGTTATATGTTTAACATTTAGAGCCACCAACACACCTTTGCATTCTAATCTTTATTTTAAAAGCTTGATGGAACATCTTAACACTTTCACCATAATCACAAATAGGGAAGGGGAGATAGGATCCCCCTGTCTAAGACCATTAGTGGTATTGAATAAACCGTGTAGTGACCCATTCACCAAAACAAAGAACCTAACTGAAGACATATAGTGTGTTGGCAAAACAAGGATACACAACTGAGAGGGGGGGTGAATCAATTGTTACAGAATTTAAAACTTATCTTACCTTATCAACCTTTAATCTCAGATCTAATAATTAAAAGTGAAAGAAAGAATCAACAATACATCAGAATCACACAACACCAAGCATGGAAACCTTGTTAGCGGAAAAATTGTGGTGGAGGTTAATACACAATTATACCTTGTTAAAAGTATAAGTAAAATGAATAAGGAATGCACATCCATTCAGGCACACTACCTAGAGCTCATTTCTCAGAAGGGAAGGCTCACTACCTTACATAAAAAAATCAGATTGAATCCATCTAATGAGGTTGAACTGAGAAATTAGCTTCTTCAAAAGCCTGATGACAGTTCCAATTAGGAACAAAAATACGTCTTCACACTTCACTCAGACTTCTTCACACTCTTCTCTATAATCGAATGATCTGATCTTTATTTGCATAATTCGCATACACTCTACATGCTCATCTCTCTCAAATGAAGAAAACAATCTCTCTTATATATCCTCTACATGGAATTACATCAACAAATATTTTGGCCAAAGATAAAAGAATAAATTACAAACTGTCAACCTAATTCAAGAGAAAATATCAATGCGTACCAACCTAAGTCGGTCACAACATAATGAAGACCTAAATCAACATCCTCAAACATGCCAATCATTCAAAAATTAATCCATAAGGATCTGCAACATGCTACCACCATCTTGTCGGCCAAGAACATGAAAACTCGAACACTCAAATGAAAAATATTTGATCATGAGCACACCAATCAACACGAACGCACAAAAATTATAGAGCATGATCTATAAACATCATTGAACATCTCAGGAGTATACACAACAATTCAATTTACTAGGATTACATTCTATTCTTCTAAAAATACCTACTATAGTAACATAATAATCATAGGAACTCAGAAACTCATAACTTTCTTCAATCTTGATGCGTACCACTAAAACTTCTGGAGAAAATACTAGATAGGCTAAAAAACAAACCCTTTAATGCACAACTTTCCACTATTCTAATCTTCAGAGCTTCATAGATTGCCTGCAACATATTTATTATATTTTTTTCAATATCCTTGACACATACAGTCTTCAGAATTATCAATGCCAATAGTGTTGAAATCAATGACAACCACATATCAGCAACACAACCACAACACCCAACAATCTCCCCCTTTGGAATTGATGGCAACAGATGATGTGAAAAATACCATCAACACAATTATATCTTCTCCAACAATCTCCTTCTTCTCATATTGTTCTTCTCCCCTTTTCTTCCTCAAGGGTTTTTCACAGTACTCTTCTCCCCCTTTAACATCAATGGCAAAGGTACAGAAGCTCTGAATCACATATCAGAATCATTTGACTACTCCCCCTAAGTAGCAGCCACCATAACATCAATCTGAAACAAGATTTGACTGTAAGTGCACAAATTGATGCAAAGACTTGCATCTTTGTTCAGATTAGGAGGGGAATTCACCCCTAACTTTCCTCTAAGATACTCAAAATTATCTTTAGGCAATGGTTTAGTGAATATATCTGCAATTTGTTCTTTAGTGGGAACATACTCCAATATGACTTCTTTATCACTCACTTTGTCTCTCAAAAAGTGATACTTGATAGATATATGTTTTGACTTTGAATAAAACACCAGATTCTTTGAAATGCTTATGGCACTTGAATTGTCACAAAGTATAGCAATAGGCTCATCATACTCAATTCTGATATCTCTCAGCATCTTCTTCCTCCACATTACTTGAGTACAATTGTTTGCGGAAGCAGTATATTCTACCTCAACAGTAGATAAGAAAATGGAATTATGCTTTTCACTTAGCCAAGACACCATCTTCTTCCCCAAGAAGAATGCACCACCACTTGTACTTTTCCTATCATCCACATCTCCTGCCCAATATGCATCTGTAAAGGCATTCAAAGTAAGATCATCATCCTTAGGATACCATAGCCCAAAATAAATTGTTCCTTTCAAGTATCTGAAAATTCTCTTTATTGCAATCATATGTGATTCCTTTGGATCAGCTTGATATCTAGCAACCATGTATACTACATTTATGATGTTTGGTATAGTCTGAGTCAAGTAGAGCAATCCACCAATCATTGACATGTACCTTGTTTGATTAGATTTAGGAGAATCATCATTATGTGTTAACTTGCATCTAGTTACCATGGGTGTACCAACATGATTTTAATCTTCCATGCCAAACCTTTTCAGTAGTTATTTTACATACTTGGATTGAGATATAAAGATTTCATCATATAACTGAGTAATTTACAATCCTAAAAAGAATTTCAGTTCTCCAATCATTGACATCTCAAATTCACTTTTCATTTCATCAACAAACTTCATGCATAAGTCATCATCACCTTCAAAAATAATGTCATCAACAAAGACTTCAATAATCAGTTATTTATCTTGATCCATCTTGAAATACAGATTGTTGTCAGCGGTACCTTTATTGAATCCAAGCTTCAATAAGTATTTATCCAGTCTTTCATACTAGGCTCTCGGGGCTTGCTTGAGTCCATACAGTTCTTTCTTCAACCAACAAACCATGTCTTTTCCATCAGTCAATTGAGATACATTTGGTTTCTCAACATAAACTTCTTCTTCTAACTCACCATTTAGAACTATTGACTTCACATCCATTTGATAGAGTTTTTAATTCTTGAAAGTGGCATAAGCAAGAAATAACCTTACAGCTTCAATTTTGGCAATAGAGGCAAAGGTTTCTTCAAAATCAATACCTTCCATCTCTGAGTACCCTTTACATACCAGTCTTGCTTTATTCTTGGCCACTTCACCTTATTCATTCAGCTTATTCTGAAAGACCCATTTGGTTCCAATTACATTTTTATCCTGAGGTCTAGGAACAAGAATCCATGTATCATTTTTCTTTATTTTCATCAGTTCTTCCTTTAGTGCTTCCATCCAATATTCATCTTTACATGCTTCATTGACATTCCTAGGCTCAGTTTTGGAAATCAAACATTATTCTTCTACAATTCTCCATCTAGTCTACACACCTTTGTTCTTGTCTCCTATAATTTGATTTTCGGAATGATTTAGCTTTACATACCTTGGGACTTTGGGATTCTCTCTAACTTTTGGTTCTTCTGCACTTCAACTAGCTTATCCTTCATGATTCTCTTGATTCACCGAAACAATTTGAACTTGATTATGTGTTAGAGTAGTCTTTCCTTTATTTGTACTATCTTGTTGATCATCTGAGTCATATCCCCAATATCTAGATGACCTTCCAGTATCCTCATCAACTTTGACATTTTCACTTTCAACCATTTTCTTCAATCTTCTATTGTAGCACCGGTAGCCTTTGCTCTTAGTAGAGTAACCCAGAAAGATTCTCTCATCACTTCTAGCATCAAACTTTCCAATATCTTCATCTCTCTTGATATAGCATCTACTTCCAAATATTTTGAAATACTTAATAGTAGGCTTATAACCAAACCATAGCTCAAAAGGAGTCTTACCAGAATTACCATTGAAATTTACCCGGTTGATAGTGTATACAGAAGTGCTTACAACTTCTCTCCAGTAGATATGATGAACATTACAAGTTCCAACATCATAGTTCTGGTAGCATCTAGAATTGTTTTGTTCTTTCTCTCAACAACTTTGTTCTGTTGAGGAGTCCGGGGAGCAGATAACTATCTTTTGATTCCATTCTCTTCACAAAATGAATTGAACTCCCAGGAAGTGAATTCACCACCTCTATCTGATCTTAAGCATTTGACCTTCAAACATGTCTCATTTTCTACCATAGCTTTGAAACATTTTAACTTTTCTAGTGCTTCATGTTTTTCTCTCAAGAAAGCAACCCATATCATCTTAGAGTAATCATCAATAAGCAACATAAAGTACATTTCTCCTTGTAGACTTTTGATTCTAGATGGACCACATAGATCAGTATGAACCGACTTTGGTACTCCATTAGAATGATGATGTTGCTCCAAAAATAAATTCTTGTCTTCTTTCCCATCTGACATTCCTTGCATATAGTGTTAGTAGGATTCACTAACTTAGGTAGATCTTTGACTGCTTGAGTGGAGCTTACTTTGATAATGTTATCAAAATTCACATGAAACAACCTCCTATGCCATAACTAGCTTACATCAACTTGAGAAATTAAACAAATTTCACTTGCAACACTTAAGTGAAAAACATTACCTCTTGTCTTTGTACCTAAAGCAGTTATATTTCCAGAACCTTCCAATATCTAGCACTTACCATCTTTGAACTAAATATTGTATCCCTTATCTACCATCTATCCAACACTCAAAAAATTATGCTTCAATCCTTCAACATAAAGGACATCATTAGTATTATATTTACCACCAAGATTAATACTTCCTCTACCACAAATCACACCAACATTCTTATCTCCAAATCTTACAACAACACTATCATATTTTTCCAAGATTATAAACTTGCTTTTGTCACCAGTCATATGATGTGAGCATCCGTTGTCAATCACCCACTCATCCTTTTCATTAATTATGGCTGCAAGATCTTTCTCAATATTTTGATTACTAATAGATTTAGTGGACACCAGACCATTTTCCTTGATGGCAATGAATACCCATCCATCTTCATTTCCAGTTTCTTTATCAGATTCATCATTAGTAACACCTTCTTCAACATAATAACATTTCTTTTGAAATCTAGAATTGTTAGGTTTATACTTAGAAAATATTTTAGGACACCTTCATGCAAAATGACCTATCTTACTGCAACAAAAATGTATAATAGGAAACTTTCCTTTATACTTACCTTGTCCTTCGACTTCTCTTTTCACAATCAAGGCTTCCATCTCTTCTAGCTCTCTTTCTTCATCTTCAATTTGTTTCATCTCATCTTCATATTTCAGTATCTTTTGGGAACTTTCTCCTAGATCATATCTATGTTGGCTTTTTCTGGATACAGTAGCTTTAAATACAAATTTTGTTTTAGGAGTAGACTCACCAAATTCACTCAACTCAAAGGCAGAAATTTTTTCAATCAACATGTCTCTTGTCACATTTGTTATTGTCATGAGCTCTTCAATAGCATGATCTTTCATTTTGTAAGAATTAGGCATTGATCTAAGTACTTTACCCACAATCTCATCTTCTTCCATAATTCCACTGACACATCTAATTCCCATCTCTAGTCCATTTAATTTTTGCATGAAAACAACAATGTTTTAATATTCACTCATCTTCGTGTTTTCCCATTTTCCTTTCAAAATTTGTATCTTAGCAACTTTCACTTGTGCATCTCCTTCATACAATGTTTCAAATTTCTTCTAGATATCATGTGTTGTCTTCAGACCTATCATATTTGTCATCTTTGAATCTGTCAAAGCACTTAGTAATGCTTCTATTTCCTTGATATTAGTTTCAACTTCTTTGATCTCATAAGGAGCAGTGGGACCATTTTGAGGAATATTATATTTGTTCTTTGTAATCTTCCTGAAAGGTTCACCAATGCACTTCAAATGGCACTCCATTTTGACCTTCCACAGAGAGTGATTTGTACCATCGAATCTGGGACTATCCTTCTTGTATGATGCCATCTCGGATCACCTCAAGCTATTAAAATTCTTCAGAGGAACCTACGCTGATACCAATTGTTGGAAAAACAAGGATACACAACTGAGAGGGGAGGTGAATCAGTTGTTACATAATTTAAAACTTATCTTACCTTATATCAACCTTTAATCTCAAATCTGATAATTAATAGTGAAAGCAAGAATCAACAATACATCAAAAACCACACAATACCAAAAAAATTGTGTGGAAACCCTATTAGGGGAAAACCACGGTGGAGGTTAATCCACAGTTATACCCTATTAAAAGTATAAGTAAAATGAATAAGGAATGCACATGAATTCAAAAACACTACTTAGAGCTCACTGCCTTACATAAAATAATCAGATTAAATCCATCTGATGAGATTGAACTGAGAAATTAGCTTTTTCAAAAGCCCAATGACAATTCTAGTTAGGCATATAAATACTTATTCACACTTCGCTCATACTTCTTCACACTCTACCCTATAATCGAATGATCTAATCTTTATTCACACATTTTGCATACACTCTGCATTCTCATCTCTCTCAAATGAAGAAAACAATCTCTCTTATATATCCTCTATATGGAATTACATCAACAACTCTATCGACCAAATATAAAAGAATAAATTACAAACTGTTGGCCCAATTCAAGATAAAATATCAATGTGTACCAACCTAAGTCAGTCACAACATAATGAAGACCTAAATAAACATCCTTGAATATGCCAAGCATTCAAAAATTAATCCATAAGGATCCATAACACACTACCACCATCATGACAGCCAATAACATGAAAACTCGAACACACAAAGGAAAAAGCTTTGATCACGAGCACACCGATCAACGCAAACATACCACAGTGATAGAGCATGACCTAGAAACATCACTGAACATCTCAGGAGTATACCAAACAATTCAATTTACCAGGATTACATTCTCTTCTTCTAGAAACACCTGCTACAGTAACATAATAACTGTAGGAACTAAGAAACTCATAACTTTATTCAATCTTGATGTGTACCACTGAAACTTTTGGAGAAAATACTACATAGGCTCAGCAACAAACCCTTTAATGCGTGAATTCTGAATATCAACGTACACAACTTTCCACCATTCTAATCTTCACAGCTTCACAGACTGCCTGCAACATATTTATTCTAATTTTCTCAATATCCTCGACATATACAGTCTTCAGAATTATCAATGCTAATAGTGTTGACATCAATGACAACCACATATCAAAAACACGACCACATCATCCAACATAGTGCTCAATTAGGGTGCACTAATGACTATTGAAGCCCATTCGTTCCATTACCTTTAGAAGAAAATCCCACACACCCTTTTTTTAGGCCTTGGACACATCCAGTTTAATGATCATACGTTTCTCTACCATCTCCCTAGAAATAATATTTTTAGTACTACCACTATCTATAATTACCTTGCAGCACTTATGCAAAACACCATGTGACTAGATACTAGCCACCAAATGAGGAAGGATGAAACAACATCTGACTATAGTAATATCCCTCGTGTGGTGTGGAGTGAGCACGTCCACTTGATTTAGAAGATATGGTTCATTTTTAATGTATGTGCCACTTCGTTGGTAAGAATTATGCAGTTTGTGATTTCCTTGTCTAGGACAAAACCATTTTGTTCCATGGAGATGATTTCCCTATAACCTTTTTGAATCTGTAAGCGAGGACATTTGCAATCACTTTGTAGATTGTATTGCATAAAGATATGGGCCTATAGTCTCTGAATGAGCAGCACTCAATTTTTTTAGGGACCAGAGAAATCAATGAGTTGTTCAAATCTTTGATGAACCTTTTAGTCCTTTGAAAGTTCTCCACTAGCAACCAAAGATCCTTGCCCATAAATCTCCAACAATTCTAGAAAAACCTTGTTGTAAAACCATCTGGTTTGGGTGCCTTGTCAAGGTGTAACTGAAAAAGGGCAGATTTAACTTCTTCCATCATAGTTTTTTCACATAGCATCGTGTTTTCCTCATCACTCACTCTGTTTCTTATTGCTTCCAAGATGCCGCCCACACCACATCCCCCACTCTACTTGCTAAGGAGGTTCTTGAACAATGCCACTGAATCCTTACCTACTTTAGAGCTTCCCCGAGTAGTGAGTCCATACTTGGTACGAATCTCTTCAATTTTGTTCACTACCCTTTGTGCCAACACCGAGGTATGGAAGAATTTTTAATTTGAATCACCATCACGAAGCCAAAATTCCCTTGACTTATCCTGCCAAAAAGTCTCCTCTCTTTTTAGGAGTTCAGAGAGTTTTGTTTTTAATTCTTTTTCTTTAAGGAACTCCTCATTCCTCATGCCTTCCTTTAGCACCTTTCCATTTAGATATTTCATCTCTACCTCAACCCTGGCTTTTTCAACAAAAATGTTCATCAATTTTCTCTTATTCCATTCCTTTAGCTTCTACTTTAGATAATAATTTTTCTTTGAAAATGTGAAACTAATCAAGCCTCCTACCCTATTCTCCTTCCACCAACCTTCCAACAGACCAATGAGACTTTCATCCCTCCACCACATGTTGATAAATCTGAAGCTAGACTTATGCGAGTTTGAGCCCCCACATAAGGCCAATTCAACAAGATAGTGATCCAAAATAGAAATAGGCAATATGTGTGTAGACACTTGAATGTTATTGTTGTGCCACTCAAGGGAAATCAAAAATTGATCCAACCTTTCTGAGATGGGAGTGAAGTCTTTTTAGTGATTAGTCCAAGTGAACACACCATTCAAGGTAGGTCATTCTTCCAATCCACCACTAGCAATGAAGTTCCAAAAGTTTAAAGTGGCATGTGAGATGGTCCGTATACCACCACTCTTCTTCGAAAATTCCAAGAATGCGTTGAAATCACCTCTAATTACAAAAATAATCCTATATTAAACCCGAATGAAATTCAACACCAAACCCCAAAGGGAAACTTTATCTTTCATTTTTGTGAGACCATAAATGTTGATAATCATGAATTGGCAGTTAAGACCCATGTTGTAAACTTTTGCTACCATCCAATTTCGGGAAGAATACATTACTTCCACCAAGACCTCAAACTCCTTCCACCTAATCCCAATTCCCCCATCTGCACCTATCGAGTCCTAAAAATTCCCTTTCCAACTCTGAAAGTTCTTCAAAAATGTTTTCCCTTCATCACTCGATAGCTTGGTTTCTTTGTGTAAGACTATAAATTACCTGTGCAAAGTTGTAGTCAACACCTGACCAGGCATCACTTTTCAAGGGCCTTTAGGTCCCTGACATTCCATGTGATCAGCTTCATTGCTTCCCAAGGGAGAGGCTTCCTCCCTTGGTACTTAGAAATTTCTTGATGTTAGTGTACTTCTTTGTAGCCGCCTCCTCTTCCCTTAGCTGCTTGAAGAATATCCTTCCACGAGAATTCTTGTGCTTGCCAATTTTTCTCGTACCTAGTTTCTTTTTTGTAGTCCGCGATATCTATCTATCTTTAACTATATCCAACTCATCCTTTGGTGCCCAATCCGAGTCCAAATCATCAGTGGCATGGGGGAACTCATCCACCCCCGTAACTTCAAAAGTACTTGAGTCATCAATGTGCTGGGTATTCAAGGCGGAGAGAGCATCCACCTTGTGGTTAGAGTCTTCCACACTAACCACATCCTTAATCACCAAGGACCCATCCAGATCTACTAGTGCTTCAACTCTTTTTGAATCCTTGGTCACCAGTGACACCTCCATCATCGTCAACAATGCAAAAGGAATTATCTGAGAGTCAGGGATCGGCTTATTTTCCCTTGCTTTCTTCTTCCACATTTTCTTTTCCTTTCCTCCTTTACACTCCAATTCATTGTGTCTTTGGGCACTACACTTAAGGTAATACATCCTAGCCTACTCGACTTCAATCTTCTATAGCCACCTTTCCCCATCCACTATTAGGCTTATTTCTTGAGGGATAGTCTCAATTGTGGTAATATTTGTATAAATCACCATCCAAGATTCTCATGTAGACTTCAATTAGGGATCCCAACGATCGGTTAATCTTTTCAAAACACTCGTCAGTCCAATATTCGACTAGAAGATTGTATAATCTAATCCATACTGGTTGATCATAGGGCTGCATCTTGATAGGATCAAATTTTTGGTTCCAATGTTGCATGTACAACCGGAGCTTATCCAAATACCATAGACCACCCTCTGTTACCCTCATTTTCAACTTCTCATCTACAAATATCACCAAGAAGAATTTCCTTGGCAAAAATCTTATTATAACTTCGGTCTTCCAATGCTCCAAAAACCACTTCTTAATTGATTCCCTATCAGGAGAACCTCTAATGAATCAACATATGAATGTGAAAGCCCCTAGGATGTCCACATCAACCTTTATTTCCTCTGTTACATCTATCTCCAAAATTCCTTCCAGCTTCTTCGGTCTAGGGTTTTTCCCAACATCTTCCAACTGCCCCCCACCAATCTCCTAAGAATCTCGCTCGCTACTGGAGTTCTGAATTCTACTTGATGTTTTGTGATCCAGACTTGTTTCCATTCCATTTCTCCGTCGGTTTGGCCTGAGCCAAGGTGGTGATGCTCGAGGCTTTTGAGATTAGAAAGACCAACTTAATAAAATGATCCATAAAGTTCCCCATACCAACATAGCAAGATTCACACTAGAAGTGAAGAGAAATATTTAGGAGGAAAATTCAATTTGGAAAAAATTCAAGGATTTGGTGAGAGGATTAAAAGATGAAACCCAGGGTTTCAACAAGAGAGCATGTTGGCCCCATCAACAAAGAAACCCTTGACATACTTTCTAGGCAATTATGTTGCAACAATATGATCCATGTTGCATATCTATATTACAAACTTTGATTACCTATTACAACACATCAACAAGTCAACAATAAAATCTAATCAATACCTCATCATAAAAAATAAACACTTTATTTGTTGAATGAGAATATAAAGAAAATAATAGATACAAAATATCATTGTTTAATATTAAATTTTTGAGTTATTTTAATACAACCCTAAATCATTGTGTTTAAATAAATAAATAAATATTTAGTAAAATTTGATCCTAAAAACCTTTCTCAAAATATGCATGCCTTTATTGGATTGCATAAGTAGTGTCATTTCGAAGGAACCACATCAAATCTACCTAATATAAATGGTGTTGGTTTAACATAAGTGTCACATTATATTAAATCAATAATTGATCAATGATATTGATAGAACCATACTATCATTTCAATAATATGTAACGATCAATCTCTAAAATTGCATGGGAAACACTAATGAAATATTTATGATATTCTGTAATAATTGATTAATGAGATCGAAGGACCTTAAATTTCATTTCTTTAAGATACAATGGTTAATACTCTAAACTATATGGAAGGCATTCATCAATTATGTATAATAATTCACAATAACTAATCAATGAGATTAAAGGATTCTATAATATTATTGCTGTAAGATACAATGATTAATGTTTTAAATTGTATAGAAAAAATCATTATTTTTTAGTAATTTTGTATAATTGATTGATAAGATTGGAAGACTTCAACATATCATTTCTTTAAGATATAGTAATTAATATACTAAATTACATAGAAAATATTTATAAATTATTTATAATGATTTTCAATAAAAGATCAATAAAATTGAAGAGCCCATAATAATTACTGTTTAGAAATGCAATAATTAATACATTAAATTATATAGGAAATGTTAAAGAATTATTTATAATAATTTTCCGGTTATAGAAAACATTGATGAAGTATTTATAATAATTTTAATGTTGTGAATTTTTTAAAGGAATTATTTATAATAACTCTCGTATTATGAAAAAAATTAATGAATTATTTATAGCACTTATAATATAACGGAAAATAGGAAATTAAAATGGGTGTGTCATTGGGTGGAGCTGCTTTGGCCATTTCAGAAGGTAAGGAATTTCCAAATGGTGGTAAGGCAGAAATCTATGCTCTAGGGGCTGGAGTTAATAGCGGTGCTCAAGCTAAAATGAGGAGGCCGGCTGATAGTTGTCTTTCGGATGGGACATCTTGTGGGTCCTTCCCATTGGGTAACTCTTTTTTCCTTCTTTCCTTTGTCGGTTTGGGTCTGGATGGTACACCTCTGGACAAATTAGGGTATCTTTCTATGGCTTCTGAGGTTGTTGATACTATTCAGCAAGTTTTTGCCTCAATGGAAGGTAAGTCTTGGTCAAACCTTTTTGATGCTAAGCTTAAGGAGTAGAGCTCATCACCCCCGGTGGAATTTTTAATTGACCTATCAGCTGGTGATTACTTTGTCTCTATTCTAGACTGTATTATTGACAAGGGTATTCTTTCTGTGGAGAATTCCTTGTTGGTAAGTTTTTGGGACCAATACCCAACATTGAGATGGTTCGAAACCTGGTGAAGAATCGATGGTATCTAAAAAGGCCGGGTAGAGGTTGCGACCCTTGCAAAAGGCTTCTTTTTATTCTCCTTCTCATGTGAAGAATATTTGTTGAAGGTTTTGGTGGGTGGGCCTTGGATTATAGGTAAATCTACTCTGGTGTTGAAGAAATTGGAGGTTGGTTTCTCCCCAAGCTCCTATTCTTTTGACTCGGCTCTTGTTTGGGTCTGTTTTCCCAAGCTTCCA
Source organism: Sequoiadendron giganteum (assembly GCA_007115665.2). Taxonomy (NCBI): domain Eukaryota; kingdom Viridiplantae; phylum Streptophyta; class Pinopsida; order Cupressales; family Cupressaceae; genus Sequoiadendron; species Sequoiadendron giganteum. Next base: position 73,250,465 of record CM021110.1, read on the forward strand.
CTAGAATTTCGGGATGAGCAATTCTTTAAAGGAATTGCAGCTACTTTTGGTCAGCTACATTTTATTGATAATCTTACTACTTCTAGGTGAAGGCTTATTTATGCTCGGCTTTGTGTAACTCTAGACAAGGCTATCGATCTTCCTTCGATGGTCAAGATTAACTCTAAGTTGGGTGTATGGGAGTAGGCTATTGAGTTTGAGTCTATCCTTTTTGTTTGTTTTCATTGAAAGAAGGTGGGTAATTGGGAAAAAAATTGCCCTCTAAAGCCCAAAGTTCCTCCTCAAAAGGCTTCAGGCCCCTCCCAAAATGAGTCCAAAGTTTTGAAGGAGGTTGGGAAATGTTCTGCTTCAGGGGTTGAGACATGTTATGAGCATGTGGAGGATATTCTGAGTGAGGATCTGCCTATTGGTGACTCTAGTGTGTTGGAAAAGGTTGTTGCAATGGTGTGTCCCTTCCCTATAGAGGAAGTCCCCCTGAGGAGGGTGAGTTTAAGGTCCCAGATAATGAGGAGCATGGTGGGGTTTCGGCGGAGTTGGTTGGTGTTGATTCTTTAGCGCTTGTGGTTATTGAGCCAGAAAAGGTGACACCTGTGAAGATGATTTTTGAGGACTTGCTTTTGTCTTCTAAGGATGAGTTTTCGAGTCCTTTGAAGGTGGAACCAGTGATGGTCATTATTGAGCCCGTGGTGGAGTCAATTGTTTCTGACGAGTTGGCGATCACCTCTTCTATCAATGGGGGTCCCTCTTGCATTCCCAAGAGTGATGAGGTATGTACCCCTACTTCCAAGTCTCGCAATAAGAAGAAACTAAATCTCTTTGTGGGAGAATGACTACAAGGAACCGTCTCAAGCTATATTGTCGTTCAGATCCAAGGGGTAGAGGAAGGCCTTATCTTAAGAAATTTCGAGAGAGGGCAAGTAAATGTGAAATTGTTGATGGCTCATAGGTTACTTTGTTTGAGTTGGGTCTTAAGGGTCCTTCATAAAATCTTTAATGAAGATCCTCTCTTGGAATATAAGAGGATTAAATCATCCTCATAAGCAGGATCTTCTCACTAATATTGTGAGTGATCACCATCCTGATATTATTTTGATTAAGGAAACTAAGATGAGTGTGAAGAAGGTGGAAATAATTAAGAATATATTTTTTAAGGATTGTGGGTGTTGAGATTTTGACTTTGATGGTGCTTTTGGGGTTGCAACATTTTGGAACCCTAAGGTTTTTGCTAGTTCTGCCTTGTTTACTTTTGAGAATCATGTGGCGACATATTTTTCTTGTGCCTGAGATAAGTTCTCTTGTGTTTTGTTGAATATTTATGCTCCTAATTTGAAAAGCTCTCATAAGCATTTTTGGGGCTGTTTGAATTCTTTTAAGGCTCAATTTTTGTTACAAAGCTGGTTGGTGATAAGGGATTTTAATACTCTGCTTAATGATGCAAATAATTTTGGGGGATCTCAAGTGGAAGATGACAGTCATCTTGATCTCGTGAATTTCATTAATGATAATCAGCTATTGGATTTGGATTTGGGCAGGCCGGATTAGACTTGGTCCAATAGGCATGTTGGTGATACTCTTATTCAGGTCAAGTTAGATCAAGCTCCGATTTATCATGGTTAGCTACATTCTTATTCTTGTTCTGTTTCTGCTTTGACTAGACTTGGTTTGGATCACTTTCCTATATCTTTCAAGGCAGAGCTCTTTGGTCGCAAAAAGGCCTTCCCATTTAGATTTGAGAAAATGTAGACTAGCCACCTAAATATGCGGTCCAAAATTATTGAATGGTGGAACTTAAATGTGGTTAACTCTGCTATGTATAAGGTGGCGAAGAATATTTATTTTGTTAAGAAGAACTTGATTCAATGGAATAAGGATTCTTTTGGAAACATTTTCAAGAAGAAATCAGAGCTAAAGGTGAAATTGGATACTATGCAGCAAAGAATGTATGCTTTTGGGTCTGATCTCATGCTTCTTCAAGAGGAAAGTGTTATGTAGGCTAAATTGCACAATATTGTGCTAAGGAAGAGGATTTTTGGAAGCAAAGGTCTAGAGCGATTTGGCTCCGAAGTGGGGACAAGAATACTCATTTTTTCCATCTTACTACTTTGAAGCATAGATCTTCTAATAGGATTTCCAAAATTCTTGTGAATAATGCTTCTCTTGAAGAGGATGATGATATAAGATCTGCAGCTCGATCTTACTTTAAGGATCTTCTCTCACAGGATCGTCCTATTGATCTTGTTTTCCAATAGGGATTCCTCAATGTTTTTCCTAACTTGGTTTCGAAAGTGGAAAATAGGGCCTTGGCAAGTATTATGTCAGATGAGGAGATCAAAAAGCCTATTTTCTCTTTTGAAGGAAATAAATCTTTGAGACTTGATGGGTTCCCTATTTTGTTCTCTCAAACTTATTAGGACATTATTTCTAAGGATTTTTATAATGCCACTAAGGATTTTTTTTGGATCAGGAAGCTTCTTAAATAATCGAATTCAACGTTTTTAGTGCTGATTCCAAAGAATCCTAAGGCTAAACTTTTTGGTGATTTCAGACAGGTATTAGTTTATGTAATTCATTATATAAAATTTTCTCTAAGCTGCTTACTTCAAGGTTGCAAAGAGTGCTTTCTAAGATCATCTCGCCTCAACATAATGGTTTTGTGTCGGAAAGGTAGATTTTGGATTCTATTCTTACGGTGCATGAAAACATCCATTCTCTCAAAGTGAATAAGAAGCCTGGGCTTATTTTAAAGCTAGATTTGGTCAAAGATTATGATTGGATGAATTGGTGTTTCCTTATCAAAATTCTCAAGACATTTGGTTTCTTGGACCGGGTTTTGCAATTGGTGCAGCAATTAATCTCCTCTCCTTCTTTCTTGGTGCTTATCAATGGCTAACTTTCTACTTTCTTCAGAATTTCTCATGGTTTTTGGCAAGGAGATCCTATTTCTCCTTTTCTTTTTATCATTATGGTGGAATCTTTGGGCAGGTATCTTCTTCAGGAAGTGTCTAATGGGGCCTTTTAAGGTCTTTATCCTTCTTCAAATCATATTTGTTGCTCCCATCAACAATTTTTTGATGACATGGTTACTCTTACGGATGCGTTTTTGGTTGTAGCTAAATCAATTCACTTGATTCTTCATATGTATGAGGAGGCTTCAGGTCAAAAGGTGATTTTACCTAAGAGCAAGATTTTTTTCTTAATATGTTGAAGCATCGTCAATTAAAGATTGTTAGTATTCTTGAATGTGGCATTGGGGAACTTCCTTCAACCTATTTGGGGCTTCTTATTTTTTCTAATGGTGTCCCTGAATTTTTTTGGAATGGTATTATTAACAAGTTTCATTCAAAATTGGTCGGTTGGAAGGGTGCTTTGCTTAGCCAAGCTAGTAAAGTTCAACTAATTAGGTCGACTTTACAATTTTTTCTAGTTTATGCCTTAAGCTTATTTCATATTCCTAGAAGGTTTTTGGAAAATATAAAAATTATTCAGAAAATATTCCTTTGGCCTGGGGTGGAGGAGAAGAAAATATTGCACTTTTTGTCTTAGGAGGAAGTCTGCAAGTTGAAAGTCCATGGTGGCTTAGGTCTACGTAAGCTAAAAGACTAATGTGGCTCTTATGGCTAAAAAACTCTGGAAATTTCTTGATTCTGATAAAGAATGGAAAACTATTTTCTCTTCGAAGTACTTGAGAGGGGTGGAAAAATTAAAAAATTTAGGTAGGGAGAGGGTAAAAGCACGAAGTTGTGTCACACTTTATAAAGGAAACGACCAATGCTGATCCAAATTTTAAACTTTAATCACTAAAAAGTAGCATATATGTTTTCAATTTTTAAATGATGTAAACTAGTAAAATATGTATTTTTTAGTATATTTTATGTTTGTATTTTTTATAAGAAATAAAAAAATTATTTTAAACTAGCTTTTCATAAATTAACACTATAATTTAGTTGTTGATAAAATGCTAATAAAATGAAGTTGCAAGGGACGTTAAACTTTTTATAGTAATTTTTTTTTTCTTTCAAATTTTTTGTGTGTATTTATAACTTGAAACTTTAGTGCATGAAAATATTTTTTTCGAATTTTGATAAATATATATTTGTATATAAGTATTAAAATGTGCGTGAATAAAAAACAACAGTTTTCATCGGATGTCAACATTCATATTAAATATTTATCTAAAATGGAAAAAAATTATACCATCTTGAAATAGATTCTTTTATCTAGTGCATCATATTTGTTTCAATTTTTTTTAATAAGTTTTAGTATTTTTGATTGGCATGGTAATCAACCTAATATTTTTTGTTGATAATTTACTTTTAGTATAAATAATAATAATAATAATAATAATGATTAAACTATTAAAATAAATATTTTTTTGAAAACTACACTTATGGATCTACAAAAGGGTTTTTTTACATTTTTTTAAAAATGTTATTTACATGAGAAGGAGTTATTAATACTTCAAGTTTGTCAAATAATTTATTTTTTTGGTAAATTGGACTCAAAGTGGTGCTCCATATATTTTAGCCAACAATTTTAGTTGAATAAATTTTTGAAGTATCTAACTTAGCGAGAATGAATCTTACTAGGTCATTTGTTTGACCAAAATTGATTTTTAGTTAGAAATACTTAAATTCAGTTGTGTTGATATGTTGGCTGAAAGTGTGACACAACTTTGTGCTTTTACCCAAGAATTTTGTTCCTCCTCAGGGGTCTGTCCTCTGGAACTCTTTCCTTCGTGCTCACTTGACTGTGAATGTTGGTCTGTGTTGAGTCTTTGAGAATGGAAGGAGGATCTTGTTCTAGGATGATTGGTGGATTGGCCATGGCCCCCTGAAGGATGAACCTTGGGTGAGCCCTTTCAAATAATTGTGTATCAGAGAATGGGGTTGTGTGTGGAAAATATGTGTAAATGAAATAATAACAACACACCTTAATGAAACACTATTAGAAAATTCAAATGATAGATTTAATCTAATTGAAACATAATCAAATCTCTAAAATCATTCCACTAGTCTCTAACTCCAAGGATTTATTAAACCAAAGTGGCTCTTAGATTCTGTGCGTTGTGATTGTTAAAATGACAACCAAGAGAATGAGAGTGATAAATTATATGATATATTGTGATGAAATGATAGATAATGAAAGCTATATGATACTTTGATACTGGTAAAGATATAATATGATTAACTATTGTAAACTAAGGTACAACTGATATGTAAACCATGATTGTAATCTAATATGATTGCTATATGATTCTAAATTGTTGTTTTTCTCAAATGTTGTATGTTAAATTGCTCTAATATAATTCTTGCAGAGTAAGATTGCATAAAAATTGGGATCCATTTCCTGTAGCAAGAGGTTGCTTTTATAGATTTTCAAAGGAAAATTATGATGTGGCAGCAAGTAACGGTTCAAATTTGATCTGGATAAATCAATGGTAGAAGATGAAGAAGTTGGAGAAGAAGGAGGATGTTTCTCTCAGCAAAACATTCCACCAAGTGATTAGGAAGAAATTATGGAAGAATGAAGCCAAGTGTTTAAAGTTTGTTCCAAACTTTGTGGGAAAGATAAAGCATAATTGAATACAATCTCAAAATTTCAATTTTGTTTAGAGAAAATTTGTAGACATGTGCTCAATTATAAATTTTATTTATTCAATTTTGGAGGGAAAAAATATTATTAAATAGAACAATTGAAATTTGTTTATTTAATTTAAAAGGGGATGATAATTAAACAAACTATGTGATTTTTTTTATTTAATTGAGATAAAATAAAATGGAATCTAAACCATATAAATAAATATTTCTATTTATTTATAGATAGATGAATTAAAGGTTAATTAGTCAAATAATTACATTTAATTAATTAGATTTATCTAGACCATTTTTAGGTGTATACATTTTGCCCCTCTTTGAAGTGATGTGTTTACACATTGCTTCAAAGAAACAATTTTGTTGTTAGTGTTGACAAAAAAATTCCAATATGCCCCAGACACTGATTTTTGAGTGATAATGGATATATGACCCCTCAGGAGATAAATAGATGAAATTTTGAATTTTTAGGATTTTTTTTTTTTAAATTTTTATGATGAGTTGATGATGATTTGATATTGAAATGATTTATCTCCCGACAAATGATGTTGAAAATGCCCCTATGATGGATTAATGAAGTAAGCCCTTTTAGAAAAATAAGTCAATCTCATAAAAATCCCACTTAATTAGCCTTTAAAAGATTAAAAAGATGATTTTGAAATTCATTTGTGCATTTGCAATTTTAAATTTGAAGAGTGATTAAGCAACTTAGCAACTTCTAAGCAAGATGGTGATTCCCTACACACACATCGATTTGAGCACGTGCGAAATCACAACCGCCTGACAGCCTATGGACCTCAGGTATGTACCCCAATAAACTTCCTCATAATTTGTGCAATTCGTTTATCCTGCCGTTTTCTTGTTTCAAATCTATTTTTTAGTTTTGACGCTTTCAATGCCTGATGTAGCGCATTCAAATACTGTTTTAGCGCATTCACCATTTTTGTGCATAGAAGTAAACTTTTAGCGTATACCCTGTAGGAAGTAGCGCATATGTCCAATTAGCACGTAGATAGGATTTTATAACGCATAGGTAGGATTTTGTAGCGCATAGATAGGAATAGTGCATTGATAGCCTAGATTAGCGCATTCGATGAATAAAATAGCACATTTAGGGGAATAGCGCATTGATAGCATGATTTAGCACATTTACATCCTAAAAAGGTGCATACACCATATTAGCACAAATTGATAAGTTGTTTTGGCACATTGATGAATTTTAATGGCACGTTGACTTTTTTTAGCATTTTGATAGACTATTTTGGCGCATCCAAGTTAGAAAGATGTATTTTTTAGTAAACTCCTTGATTTAGTGTTCTTTGATCACATCAGCCTTTGATTTGATTTTGATTGATGATTCTGATAGATTTACATGATTATTGATCTCATGATAGGTGAGATTCAATGATTGATTGATGATAATTGACCTCATGATAGGCAAGGATCAATTATAGTTTGATTGATTGATTGACCTCATGATAGGCGAGGTGCAACGATAGATTGATTGATTAGCCTCATGATAGGCAAGGTTGAATGATAGATTGATGCTCACAAGATTTGTTCAAAGTATCACTAGAGCTAATTAGATTAATAAGCTGATTGATTTTGATTGATTGACAAGATTATTGATTTGTGATATTTTGTGATGATAGGAGCCTTTTGCGAATCTACAGATTCACAAGTGTTTTCCTAGGACATGGGATTTGATACCCCATCTAACCCAGCCTAAGATAGGTGTTATTTCACATTGTGGATTATCCTCTTGGTTATACATGCCCTAGATTAGGATTAATAGGGGACTCTTGACAACCCTAGCAAAGAGGTGGAATAGTGAGTATAACACCTTTCACCTATCTACCGACGAGATGATAGTGACCTAAGAGGATGTGTACCGCATTATGAGGATACCTATTATTGGAGAGCTTGTATTATATGATTAGACAGAGTAGGGAGGGACCGATGCTTTGCACAGAGTATTCAAGGATGATCGGATATGTGGTTATGAGATTCCCTAGAGAGAGATGGTTGATGTGTATGCGACACTACCATTTATGCTTGTTGGATTCATCAAGGGTTTCCTGTCCCAACCCTAGGTCGAAGTGACTATCAGTTGGATGGAGTTGTATCTTGGAGTAGATGATCTTACAGGGTACCATATATGCTTGGGGTTGTTTCATACTTGCCCATTTATACCATGATTTGCATCAGGTGGTTTATCTCAGAGGACACAATTTTTCAATCAGAGTCACCTTGTTACAGATATGGGCATGGGATAATGTAGCCATCATGCGTCTCGTTGTCGATAGACAATGACCCATTGGAAGAGCTTATGTTCATGGATACATAGGTCTAGTTGTCCAACGTAGGCTGGGAAAATTGGAGTGTTAGAGGCATGTACTAGATAATCTTGAATCAGTTATATGGTGGCCCTTCATTGGTTGTGAGCCATGGGAAGAGGATGATACGAAGATGTTGTATTTGTGCCATTCAATGTATCTGATCGGGAGGACTCGGTTTGTTATTGAGGGTGGATGCAACAGTATGGTCAGTTATAGGGTATGCCACAGGGTGTCGCTCATTATGCACGGTGATAGATTGATGCTACAAAGTGGGGGCCCACCTTGTCATATGATGTTGTAGTTGAGGAGTACTAGGGTTTGCAACCAATTATTTGGGATCATCATCAAAAGGTCATTCATGCTGGGATATCTGATGAGTATGCACAGTATCTCTTTTTACATCCATTCACATGGATGTCGAGTCTTGATGAGTCAGTGCCCCTATTAGATGAGGAGAAGAGGGCAGTTATACATGTTCGTAGGCGAAAGAGGAGAGATGGAGGAGATGGTAGAGGAGGAGATGGCAGAGGAGGAGGAAGAGAATAGTGATGATGATGGAGATGATGATGATGAAGATGGTGGAGATGGGGGTGGTGGAAGTAGAGGTGGCGTTGGTGTAGAATTTGTTGTTAGGGATGTCATGGTGCCTTGGCAAAGGAGGTCTTGGGTGGTTACGACACAATAGCATGTGCAGAGTGGACTACTCTTTCAGCAACAACAAACATGGATTGTTGCCTTACAGATACAGGTTCAGATACTGTAGGGTCAGTTAGCACAGGTGCGGGCATTATTAGCACAGGCATAGGCTCAGGCTGTACAAGCATAGGCTCAGTCCATATAAGCACAGGCTTAGGTAGCCACATTGACAACTGAGAGAGATGCGGCTAGACAGCAGGGCTAGCAGGTAGTGGCCTTAGTCGATAGACTATAGAGAGTGGTGGAGGGGACCACCACAGGTTACACTATGAGAGAGGTCGAGTATTAAAGGAGCCAATAGCATGCAGTTGTGCTTGTAGAGAAAAGAGATAGCTATGTCGAGTCTAGATCAGCACGTAGCCACTCTCAGACCACCAACATGGGTGTGACATAGCCACCCCTCAGAGATCTCGGTCCAGACCCAGGTACAGGTGCACCCAGTGTAGGTCCATCATGTGGTACCATAGGAGGCCTAGCAAGACTAGCGAGGTCTAGAGGGAGCACTTCATAGCTCCATTTGATTGTACTTGATGTATTTTGAGACATTTGATGATATGCACTCCAATTTTGACTCAATCCCATTTTGATATTGTATCTTTTGACATTTATTCAGACATCCTTGTATACTTGACATTTATTATTTTTGAGATATATGATATGCAGTGGATTCTTGATCTATATGTTATTTATATGATTTTATGATGGTTGTCCATGATATATGCATTTAGTTTCCATATTCTATATGGCATGTGATGCTTATATGACGATGATGTTATGAATATGTACTAATGAAATTATGATGCATGGATGCAAAGGTAAACTGATGTTAATATGAATCTATTATGAGATGAATGCGATAATGTGAATGACATGTGATGCTTGGATAATTATTTTTTATGCATTATGAATGATGTGAATGTGATATGAAATAGATTTATGATGATGCAAATGATATGTAATACCATTTTTTTTTGATGTTTTTCTAATGCAAATATGTATGATCTAATGCATGGAAAAATGTATGATATGATAATGTCAATGATAATGCCACTATATGCATGATTTCTTTTTGATATTTTTCTAATGCAAATATATGATGATATGATGTATAAATAAATGAATGATATGATAATGCAAATATATGATCAAATGTATATTGCATTCTAATAAATGCCATGCAAATCATTATGCAACTACATGAGAATGATTATGTTTTTGTTAATGTCAAGTATACATAGTCCATAAAATGTTAAAGATAACATTTTTTTGAAATCTTTGCCAACCTCAAAATAATCCATTTTGCAGATGCAAAGCTAATATGAATGCAAACTAATTTAAGTATGCAAACCTACATATACAACATTTTTCATATTAACAATCCATTTAGCGTGTTTTTTATCATTATTGAGCCTTTGAAATGTTGAAAGTGAGTACAAGCATCGATGGTATAATTTAGACCATGATGACCTGAGTATTACTTTCATGAATTTTGATATTACAAGTTAACACAAGAATCTAGGTATAATTAAACCGAGATGACCTGAGCATTTCTTGCATAAAACAGACAAGAATCAATCATTTTCCTATGCGAATTTTGAATGTCATCAGTGATACTTGGTAGAGCACATCTCACGACAATTCACATAGGAATAATGATTAACTCGCACACAATAGACAGATAAAAAATAGAACTCCTTCCTTGCTTCTCTAGTTCAATACATCATCGAGTTGCTCCAAAGATATAATAACAAAAATCAAAGTACAACCTTTGAACATTCAAGCTAAAGCGGTAGAATCATGATTCAAAAGAATATCATCCATTTAGATTTGATTTGATATATTGATTTAAGCTTTTTGATTTGGATAGTTTGATTTTTTGATGATTGTTAATTGTTCGATGTTGTTTTTCCCTATGATCATTATATTTTCTACATTTTTCATATTATTGTTTGTCATTTTTTTAAGCCCATGGTTTATTGCCCCTAATAAGTTCAAGATTTTTCCCCCAAGCTAGGGTGAGACACGACCACATTTCCAGGATATGTACATGAGGTTTTTCAATGATAAGTAGAATGATAGCGAAATTGAATGACCAAGACGTGTTCAAATAGATGGAACAACTAGTATATCGCAAATAGCATCTGTTACCAAGTTTTCACTAGTTTTTATTGCACTTTTTCAAATTTTATGATTTTTTTGACTTTTTTTCTTTTTAATTTTTTTGTATTTTTGCAAAATATTTTCCATGCACTAGATAATTCAAGTATAGAACTTTTTTATATGGATAATATTGATGGGTTCATCAAACAAATCCCCTTCAGGTGTAGACAATTGATAAGCTCCTGATCCATAGACTGATATGATGATGAAGGGACCTAGCCAATGTGGTTCAAACTTACCCTTCTTTTCACGATCTTATTGATTGCGACGGTTTTCCTTTAATACTAAGTCACCAACTTGAAATTCCCTTGGTTTGACTCTATGATTATAGCTTCTGGACATCCTCTATTGATATGATTTCAAGTGATCCATAGCTTGTTGATGATGCTCGTCTAACAGTTCCAGCTCCTGAAGTCTAGAAACTTGAATAGTCCTCATTTGAAATGATCCCTTTTAGTGACACACGAAGTGATGGTATTTCAACCACAATAGGTAGAATGGATTCTAAACCATATACCAAGGCATATGGTTTAGATCCTATAAGTGTTATGATATTGGTTTGGTATGTGCATAAAGCGAGATTCAATTGAACGTGTCAATCGTGTCCAAGATCGTTGACCATTTTCTTTAAGATTTTCAGAATATTTTTGTTTGAGACCTTTGCTTGGCCATTTCCTTTAGGATAGTATGGTGTTGAAAAATTTTGTTGGATATGAAACCCCTCACACAGTTCTTGGACATCTTGATTCTTAGAATATCTACCATTGTTGGTGATAATGGACTGAGGAACACCATACCGACAGATAAGATAATTTAAGAAAAAGGAAAAAATGTGTTTTCCTATGATCATAGTTTGGGGTACAACTTCAATCCATTTTGTAAAGTACTTCACGGTTGTAATGATAAATTTATATCCATTGGATGAAGAAGGGTGAATTTTACCTACCAGATCTAGTCCCCAATGACAAAAAGGCCATGTTGATACAAAGGATTGTAGTTCCTATGTTGGTGCATGTATAAGGTTGTCATGAATTTGACATTTTTGAATATTGAAAAGACTCCTCCATATTCAGCCAGTAATACCCCAAACGGAGGAGTTTTTTTGCTAGAGTTAAACCACTTGAGTGAGTTCCATGGTTATCTTCATGAATCTTATGCAAGGTTGTCTCAAATTCATTATGTTCTAGAAAACGTAGGAGAGTACCATCAAGACCTCAACGATAAAGTATGTCAGCAATCAAGGTATATCCATAAAACTCATATTTTGTGCAACAATTGAATGGTTTGTAGGTGGATCCTGATGTGCACTAGTGTTGGGCTAAGATTGATGGGATCCTGGGTGTGAATGAACTCCTAAATCCAAATGACCTAGTGATCCACCATCAAATTAACAGAGGTTAATTTTGACTCTTGTTTTTCATTTGGTGACTTGGGGTCATCAGATGAAGTTGAAAACAAAAATGAATAAAGGAGCAGTATGAGGACACCCAGTGGATTCAAAATTTGTTCTACTCCCTAGTGATCTGGAATCTTTCTATGCCCATAGGGGTCATACATCCCTAGATAGAGCCATTGTTGGCACTCTCAAATTTTGCAAATTTCAGGTGCCCATTTCGAGAAATTTGATTCCACACTTTTTGAAGTGCACTTGAGGGGTCAGTTTGAGTAACCCACTTTGGAGAATCAGATTTTGAGGCCCATTGATTTCCAAGAAAAACCCATTTGCAGACGTATTTTATTGACATATGTAAACGTGTGTGTTACTTTTTAGCTTCCCACAATAGGTTTTGTTTGGGTTTTGAAAAGAAAAATTGGAGGGTTTTTGTACTATTATGTTGTTTGTAGGTTGTCAGTTTTGCGAAACAACCTCTTGTTTGAGCTTGGATTTTGCAACCAGTTGACTGTCATGTCAAAATTAATGTTTCTCTATGTTCTCCATACCTAAATGATCTTGGGTGTTAGTTTTCAAAGCCTAATGATCTGATTTGCTATTTTTAGTAGATCGAAACCAAATGTAGTTTGTTCAATTTTACATTTGCATTCCTGATAGCCTCTCTGACTGGTCAACTTTGATCGTTAATATATTTTGATCAAAGATGTTTCATGGAATTTAATTTTTCACACGTGCTCGGGGTACCTTAATGAACTCATGTGTCTGATGGTAGCTCGTCAAGAGTTGTTTCACTATTTTTACAAACTGGCAATTGAATGAGTTTTAATTGGTTCAGAATAACTGTTTCAGAAAAGCCTGATTGGGCAACTTTGCCGATTAATATCCGGTTCCTCAGGTTTCCTTTTTTTGAGTTGTTTGTTGCACTGTATTCTCGAGTCAAATATCTAATGCCACCTATGAAAATCTTGAATCCCAAGTGATACACCATATCATTGACCTTGAAACCTCCATCATAAACTTATAATGTTTTCACTTTTCTAGTATCTGCAAGAGAGAAGCAATTATTTCCATTGCATCAACAACTTTGCTATCCACCCTTAGTATTTGTTCAAATTTTATCTCGACAAAGTACTTTTTGAAATCATCCACCATTTTCTTATATGGTAGCAACTTGTCATCCTTTGTCTAATAATCGTCATTTACCTGATTAATGACCAGTTGTGAATCTCCATAGACTTGGAGCTCTGTGATATTCCATTCAATTGCCACTTTGATGGTAATGATTAATGCCTCATATTCAGCTAAATTATTTGTACAATGAAAGATCAGTTTGTAGGACTTTGGAATGGTATGTACTTGAGGTGTGATAAATAATATTCCAACACCTGATCCATGTTGCATGTAGGATCCATCAAAATATAACATCCATTATTATGGTGTAATGGTAAGAACATCTACATCAGGAAGTTCGATGCTCATTTGATGATCATCTTGTAGAGATGCTTTTAGCTAACTGATCAACTATCACTTGTCCTTTGATGGCTCTTTGATCTACATATTGGATATCAAACTCGCTCAAGATCGTGACCAATTTGGCTAGCCTTCCTGTTAAAGCAACTTTACTGAGTAAGTATTTTTGTGGATCAATCTTAGCTATGAGTTTAATTATGTGAGTTAGCATATAATGGTGCAACTGTTGAGTAGAGAATACTACCACCAAACAAGCTTTCTCAATGAAGATGTAATTGATCTCATAACCATTCAAAGTTCTATTGATATAATAAATAGCATGTTAATTTCTTGCAGGATCTTCTTGTGCCAATAGAGCGCCTAATGAAATGTCAATTGTTGCTATATAAAGTAATAATGGCTTTCCTTCTATAGGCGGCACCGGTATTGGTGGAGACATCAAATATTGTTTTAGTTGATTGAAATTAGTTTCACACATGTCATCCCATTTGAAAGAGACATTCTTATGTAGCAAGTGATTAAACGGATGACTCATGTTTGCTAGTTAAGAAATGAACCTTCGGATTGACTGAAGCTTTCCTTGTAGAGACCGTAGTTGACTGATGTTTCTAGGTGGTGGCATCTCCATAATAGCCTTGACTTTGGTGGGATCTACTTCAATACCTTTCTCTGAATTTATGTACCCTAGAAGCTTTGTCGATGTTACACCAAACACACATTTCTTGGGATTTAATCTGACATTGAACTTTTCTAGACAACTAAAAAAAATTTCTAAGATCTCAAGATGTGCTTCCTTGGTATATGATTTTGGAAATAAATCATCCATGTAATCCTCCAAAAAAGTATGCATCATGTCATGGAAGATGGTGGTCATTTCTCTTTGATATGTAGCCCCTGTGTTTTTCAACCCAAGAGGCATCACGTTCTAGCAAAATATTCCCCATGGACATGTGAATGTTGTTTTCTCTTGATCCTTAGGTGTTATCTTGATTTGATTATAACCTCAGAAGCCATCCATAAGTGATAACATGGCATTTTCAGTTGTTATGTTTACAATAATGTCAATGTTCGGTAGAAGAAAGTCATCCTTTAGACATGCTTTGTTGAGATCCCTAAAGTCAGTGCATATCCTGGTGTGATTATCTGGCTTAGAAATTGGTACAATGTTTGATATTCACTTAGCATAATCAATTGGATGAATGAAACCAACATCTAATAATTTCTTGAGTTCTACCTTCACTAACAAGGCGATATGTGGATGCATTTTCCTTAGCTTTTATTTGACTAGTTTCACCCCAAGAGGTAGAGATAGATGATGCATAAGGAGATCTAGGTCTAAGCCTGGCATATCAGAGTAAGACCAAGAAAAGTTGATTTTTCATTCTTTAAATAACTTGGTGAACTTAGGTTTTTCCTATCAAGTCATTGATGCTGCCAACTATAATGTCTTTACTTTGTCTGTTGTGCCCACATTGATAGATTGAGTTGGATCAACCAACACTAATGATCTCTCATCATAATTTTTGGGAAGGGTGTCAAATCCCCCATCCTTCAGTGCCTCGAAGAGGTTTTCACTGTCAGATGTGTTCTTTATTTTTACTTTTTCTAGATCTAACACTGCCATTAAATGGTTTTCACCATTAGATCTTTTGTTCATATTTTCAATTTTGCAGCTGGAAGATTTGACACTCCCCTAACTTGAAGCTTCATTATGATTTTGGTGGTTGAAACTTGTGTCAAGATTGTTGGAACAAAGAAATTTAATGATGGAATCATCATTCACAAAGATAGGAACATTAGAAGGCTCAGTTTGTTCCCAGTCAATAAGCTCAGGGTGTAGTAAGGGTAAAATATCATTGGATTGATGAAGGTCAATAGTATTGAAAGTCTGAATAGAAATGTAATCAAAGTTTTCGATAGGGATGTCGAGGTTTATGATGTTACTATCCTCCAAGTCATCTATCTCACTCAGAGTCTTTTCATCCTCTCTTAAGTGATCGATATTCTGTGATCCAAACACAAGGGGTCTAATCCTTGAGCTTTGTCCCTCCTCACGTGTAAGTGCATACCTTTTTATTACATCCATTTTTTTATCTTCAAAGGATACCTCAGATAGTGAATCCCACTCATACTCATGAGATTTTGTCTCATAACTAGCTTGTAACTGTAGGATTCATTCACATATTTTCTCTTTTGTGTCTTCTTTATTTTCTTCTGTATATCCCAATCCAATCTTGTCCTTTGTATGGAGTGTAAGAGGTTGAATAGGTTCAAAAATTCCCTCTTTCCTTTTACCAATAGGTCCCTGTCCTTCATACCCCATCTTCTCTAGGATTTCCTTTCCTTTTCCATATTGTTCTATTTTTATGTTGGGGATTGCTAATGTAGATGCTTCCTTGTCTTTGTAGAGCCAATTTAGGACAACCTTATCTTCTGATTCATCAACTAAAGTGCTAGCCTTTACAAATATTCCATCAAAAAATATGACAAGTTGTGATAATTGTTGCATTGATGTTGATGGTTGTCCATAAGTTCTTGGTGAAGGAAGCAATTGTTAAAGACATAAATATTGTTGAATGGAATACTCTCCCATGCCTTTGTCTGTTAATTAAATATTTTCTTTGAATTTCTTTGATAAATATTTTTCATTATTTGATGTAGTAGAATCAACAATACCTTTATCCTTTGATTGGTCTTTCTTCTCAAACCATTTTGACACAACATTTAATTGACTCTCATTGTTTGATCAATTTCGAGTGTTTTTTTCCCTATTATGAGGGATAAAAGTCTCTTGAGCTTCTTTAAGCATGTTACATTGTTGGGGATTATTTGAATCCACTGAGATGATTATTTAATTTCCATTGATGGAAAATTTCAAGCATTGATGATAGGTGGACGACACTGCTTGCATCTCATGAATCCATGGACATCCCAAAATTATATTATATGTCAGTTCTTTGTCCAACACTTGGTAGACTATGTATTTCATAATTAGTCCCACTTGGATAGATAAGAAAATCAATCCTTTGGAAGATCTCTCTTCATCATCATATGCTTTTGTTGTGATTTTTCTTCTTTCACCAATAGCATTCTCAGAATATCCTAGTGCACGAATCAGTTTTAAAGTACAAACATTCAAACCAGCTCCACCATCTATAAGAACACACTTGACTCAATGTTTGTGAATGAGAAACTCAATGTGGAGGGAAAAATTGTGTGGATGGTTTAGCAATACATTATGCTCAGAAAAGGATAGGCAATGAGGAGTGGTTAAGTGTCCCACCATAGCCCAGAACTGGTAAAATCCCAAGTTATTGGGTACTATTGTGGCAACAAGAGATTATTCTACAATCTCCTTGTGTGCTGGTGATATTTTCAAGAGTTCTAATATTAAGATTTGTGCTGGTATTTTCTTCAACTGATTGATTATGTTGTACTGATTTGTAGGGGCAACAATTTTTTGATTGTAGAAGGAGCATTAGATAATTTAGATGCAACTCCTTTGAGTATTACCCTATCTTCTCCCCTTTTTTTCACGTTGATTGGTTGATATTCTTGATTCTCTCTGATTTTTATGACGTTAATCTAATTTTCATTTCGGCAATGTTTGTGGTTTGATGATCAGCTGTAATGATGTTATTACTACCATTAATTTCTGCATTATGAGTTTGATAATCAGCTGCAATCATGTCATCAATACGACTACCAACAGCAAAAAATTCATTTATTTAATTTTCAGCAACAACAAGGTCATGTTCATCATTGATTTGAGCATTATTAGTTTGATCTTCAACTACCTCAATATGGAGAATAGTGGAGTCATAAACATAGTTTCAATTTTTCCTTTACCATTTGTAGAAGATGATTCTCCTTTTTCATAATTTGGTAAAGGATTATTGAAAGCTGCATGATCGTTATTTTTTTGTGGTCCTTCAACAAATATTTTCTTGTTTTCAATCAAATCTTGGATCAAATGTTTCAATTGCCAACAGTCGTTTATTTTATGACCTTTGTTTTTATGATAGTCACAATAATGTGTGTCATTCCACCAAAATGGTTTGACTTATGGATCCCAATTTCATGGCTCTTGTAATTTTACAAGTTTTGCTTCAATAAGTTCATTTAATGTTGATTCCAATGATTTTCCTAAAGGCGTGAATTTCCTTCAATTGGATGGATTTTGGAAGGGCAGTGATTTAGATCCAACATTATTTGAACTTTTGTTTTGATCTGTATTTAGATTGTTTTCTTGGTTGTTTTTTGAGTTGTCTTTTATTTGAAGCTACTATTAAATTGAATACTGGTTTTGTGTTTTGCGTTTCAATCACAACATTATTTTTTCCAGCATTTCTATATTTTTGCCAAAACATTGGTTATTGTTGTTGTTGTTGTGATTAGTATAATTGGCATTGTTTGATCCCTCATTGTATGTTTTTAGGACTCCTCTCTTGATCAAAGCTTCTTCTATCTTGAGACCATTTTTCATCATTTTCTCAAATGTAGGTGGACATTGTAGTTCTAGTCTATAACTCATTTCATCATTTAAATTATCAATAAATAGTTTCATCTTTTCATTTTCAGGTATGGAACGTGGATATCTTGCAAACAACCTTCTCCATCTTTGCAAAAATGAGAGAAATTTTTCATCTTTCTTTTGTTTAGTATTGCAAAGATCCTTAATTGTGATATCATGTTGTATATTATAGGAGTATTGAGTTATGAATTTGTTAACTAGATCTTCAAAGGATCTAATTCCTAGAGTTAATTTAGAGAACCACTCCATAAATTTTCCACCTAAGCTTCATGGAATTAACCTCATTAAGTATGTCTCTTTATGGCCAAAATATAAGCTCATAACTTGAAATTCCCTTACATGGTCAAGAGGATATGTTTTTCCATTGTATTTATTGTACTTGGGGAATTCACAGTGTTTTGGAAATGGAATCATGTTCACGTATTGGGAAAAAGGATAAGGACAAATATCTTGCAACAAGTATCGTTTAGTAGTTCATGTTTGCATATCTTGGAATTGTCGTTGTAAATTTTGTAGTTGATATTTAATTGCATCCACTTCATCTGTATTTTGTGGTTCAGTCTCAGCTCTTTGAGGCGTTTATTTCAATCTATTAATATCAAATTCCTTCGGAACTTTAACACCTAGATCAGCCAACATTAAAATATACTTTTCCCCATCCTTTTCCAAAATTTTCTCCATAAACTTATGGAACTTGGGGTCTTGTTGCATATTTTGTAGATCCTCTTCATATATTTCATCATTATCATGTTATTTGGATCTATTGAGTAGATTCTCCTCAATCTCAAACATGTTTGTTTGATTTTTTAATTTCCTTTTCTTGAATTTTTAGTCTTTGTGACCTTGTCAAAACTGGCGTATAAGTGTTATAGTTGTCCACTAAACTTTGATCTCAGTTTGAAACAGTGTCGAGGATATTAACTTTCATCAAATAGAATGATAGATTCTATTGATTAGACTAAGTTGATAAGTATGATTATACAACTTCATTTGTTGAAGTAGGATGATTGATCCTGATAATGAAACTTAGCTTTTAATCAAATGTGTTTGATTTAGACACTTTAGGATGGTAGATCTTATTTTAATTTGAAAATTTTCACTTATAAGGTTCAAGTTTTTAAATTTTAAGACTCTAGTTTGATTTAGAAAGGTTTTTGTTTTGATGAAAATTTGAATCCTGATGTTAAAAGTCTGATAGATAGTGAAAAAAACTCTTTGTCTTTTACTTTAGCGGATGCGCTATAACAGTCCTCAAATGTGCTAAAATAATTAATAGATGTGCTAACAGATTGTTTTTATGTATTGTTAAACAGGTTGGATGCATTGTACTATTTCATCTATGTGCCAGACTTTTCTTCCTATGTGTTAGACTGTTCCTCCTATGTGCTAGACTATTCCTCCTATATGCTAAATGATGGGTCTATGCATTGTTAAATAGATTGAATGCACTACAACAAAAAGTGAATGTGTTATTCTGGATGTATTCCATATTTTGATAGTCTATTTTTTCTGGCTTTTATCAATGAATTTATTTGTCTCCAGGGTATAAACTTCTTATTAATGACCCTATATTTGATTTTTTTATTTGTGGACTTTGGAAATTGATTACTTTGATTGGATGATTTCATTTTTTTTTAAATGACTTTACCCACACAACAAGTTTTTAAATAGTTGTTTCAAGTCTACTCATTAAACATATAGTGTGTGTTCTAGAATCAAGTCTGATTCTTTCAATTTCCACTAGTATAACATAATAAAGACAGTTCAAGCACTTTTCTAATATCAAAAGGTCACTAAAAGTACCACAACCCACATCTTAAAAACTATGTTAGCTCACACAACCGTGTCACCCCCTAGAGGGTGCCCATGTTTTTTCCTTTCCCGAGTCTTAACCAAAGTCTAATCCTCCACTTTTGGCCAGGGTCTTTGATAGTTATATGGTGAGTGTCTCGGGAGCAGATTCTTCCCTCCCCTTGCACTGTGGTATAGAAAGTGTTTAGAAACTGACACATTTGGATTCTACCTTAAAGTTTGTAGATAGGGTTTTTGTTCGGTGCGGAAATAGATAAACTCCCTCAGGAGACCTCCCAACCTTTAGAACAAAGGCTTTGGGGATGGTTACCTTGCACACTTCCATTGAATTGCAGACTTTCCCTGAATTTTATTTTGATTATAGTGGGTTGGAAAACCTAGCTTTGGTTGTTCCCACTTAGGTCGTTCCCGTAGGGTGAGTACTTTTTCCCACTACGGAAGGCCTTCTAAAGTTGTTAATAAAATCATAAAAAGTGAGTAGCATTTTGATCACCCAGTGAAGGGGAGAGCATAAGCCTATCACTTTAACCACAACAAACAAGGGGTTCAAGTATCCTTTTACTTAAGCTAGATGCCTATCGTAAATAAAGGAAAGCAATAATAAATTTAAAACCCTACAAACATCATTAGTAATTTGTAGTACTTGTCTTTGACCGACGTAAATGTTTCAACTGCCTTTGACAAGCGTACTTTATACCTACAACACAGAAAATAGTTATTAATATCTAAAAAATAATAATTTTCTATAAAAACAATCAAATATGCTAAAACTTTAATCATATGCACTAAAAGAACTGATAGATGTGCTAAAGTAATAAATGAATGAGTTGAAAGAATTATCAGATGCAATATAGCAATGATTAAATGTGCTAAAGTATTGATTGTATGCACCAAAATTTTCTTCCAATGCAACATAATAGTATTTGGATGTTCTGAAAATCTGTCAGATGCGCCGTAAGAACTCTCATTCGCACTAAAATAGAATCACATCAAAATCTGTAGTCAATTTTTAGAAAAAATTTTAAAATAGGGATTCGGTCCCACAGTAGGCACCATTTTATGTGTGTGGAAAATATGTGTAAATTAAATATTAACAACACACTTTAATGAAACACTATTATAGAATTCAAATGATAGATTTAATCTAATTGAAACATATAATCAAATCTCTAAAATCGTTCCACTACTCTCTAATTCCAAGGATTTATTAAACCAAAGTGGCTCTTAGATTATGTGCACTGTGATTTTTAGAATGAGAATGATAAACTATATGATATGTTGTGATGAAATGATTGATAATGAAAGCTATATGATATTGTAATACTGATAAATATATTGTATGATTAACTATTGTAAACTAAGATGCAACTGATATGAAAACCATGATTGTAATTTAATATGATTACTATATGATTCTAAATTGTTGATTTACTCAAATGTTATATGCTAAATTTCTCTAATATAATTCATGTAGAGTAAGATTACATAAAAATTGGGATCCATTTCTTGTAGCAAGAGGTTTCTTTTATAGATTTTCAAAGGAAAATTATGATGTGGTAGCAAGCAATGGTTCAGATTTGATTTGGATAAATCAATGGTAGAAGATGAAGAAGTTGGAGAAGAAGAAGGGGAATGTTTCTCTCACCAAAATTTTTTTCCAAGTGATTAGGAAGAAATTTTGGAAGAATGAATCCAAGTGTTTAAAGTTTGTTCCAAACTTGGTGGGATATAAAACATAATTGAGTACAATCTGAAACTTTCAATTTTGTTGAGAGAAAAGATGTGGACATGTGCTCAATTGGAAATTTGATTTAATCAATTTTGGAGGGAAAAACTATTATTAAATAAAACAATTGAAATTTGTTTATTTAATAAAAGGGGATGATAATTAAACAAACTATGTGATTTGTTTTATTTAATTAAGATAGAAGAAAATAGAATGTGAACCATATATATAAATTTTTTTATTTATTTATAGATAGATGAATTAAAGGTTAATTGGTCAAATAATTACATTTAATTAATTATATTTATCTAGACCATTTTTAGGTGTATACAAGGGTGAGTTAATTGTTGATTATATCCATGATGGAAGTTGAATCAGACTTGATTTGGTGAATAGGGGCTTGGAACCCCTCTATTTATTCATTTCTTTCACTCATATTCCAGCCAATAATCTCGAAGATTATGTGGTGTGGTTGTTGACTTCTGATGGTAATTTTTTTTTTTCTTTTGCCTTCTTGTTTCAAATGAGAGTAGTTGGCCCTCCTCCCTTTTGGGGGAGATTGTGGAATGTGGAGTTGTTTCCCAAGGTCAATATTTTCATTTGGCTTTTGTTTCAAGACAAGATTTTAACTCTTAATAATCTTGTGAAGAAGGGTATATCTCTATCAAACAGGTGTGTCTTATATAAAGAAGCGGTTGAGGATTATTTTCATCTTGTAGCTGGTTGTAGTTATACTTGGGAGGTGTGGGCTCATATTCTTCAATGGTGGGATTTATCTTGGTTGTTTCCTACCTCTTTCTCTTAATTATGGTTTCAGTGGGTGGCTCCTACTCTTAATCTGGATCTCTCTATGTTGTGGTCTCTCATCCTTCTGCATTTGGCTTGGGGTGTTTGGAAGGAACATAACAATCATTTTTTTTGTCAACTGGAACTGTCACCTTCAAGGTTGTCCTTTAAAATTTGTGATGCTATCAAGGAAAATTTCCTTTCTGAGTTCTTGGAGATCCCCTTGAGAAATCTTAAGGTGGCAGTCTCTCCTTATGATGTGTTGGTGGGTAAAAGATGGAATCTCACTTGTGACCTCTCCATTTCGATGAAGAAGATAAAAAGCTTCTAGGGAGGGGGTTCGATGCAGGGCTCCCTCTTGTGGTTGGTATAAATTCAACTTTGATGGAGCTTCTAAGAGGAATCTGGGACCTACTGGTTGTGGGGGAGTGTTACATGATGATAATGGTAGGTTTATCTCTGTAGTGGCGCTCCCTTTGGGAACCCAGACTAACCACTATGCAAAGGCTGTAGCAGCCTATCATGGCCTTGTTTTGGAAAAAAAATTGGGGTCTCCAAACTTTGGCTTGAAGGGGACTCCCTTAATATTATAAAGTGTCTTTTTTTAACTAGTTCCCCTTCTTGGTCGATTTCACATCTTATTAATGACTCATTATCTATCATTAATTCATTTGATGAGATTAAAATTTGACATGTTTTTAGGGAATCCAATTCATTGGATAATGAGGTGGCTAATCTGGGTGTGGTTTCTCGTAATAATTGGGATGAATTTGAAACCTTGCATCTTAATATTAATATTATCTCTAATAATGACCATATGTCTTGTCATTAAGCTTGTGAAGTTAGGGGGATGGCTCATTTATTTTGTTATGAGTTGGTTCTTGCACATCGTGTTTTGGACCTACTCTTCTCATAATTGCCTCCTTGTTATCTGTGTTATTATGGTCTGGCAACATAGGTGTGATGGTACTTTATATGGAAGTCTTACATGCTTTGTGGGTCTCTATTGCATTCTTTTATTGTTTGTTTGTTTAATCCTTTCTATGTAGAAGGTTAAGGTGTTGGTGAAGTATTGTTCGTTGCATGACACCATGTGTGGTGCTCATTTCAGAGTGGATCCGAGCTCCTATGAGGATTTTCTGACTAATGAAATTGTGTGGGAGCACCTGGAAAAGGGTGGTGTTAGCCCTTATTTTCTTAAGCTCCAAGGACCGAATCCAGAGGTGACGAAGGTCTTTGTTAAGGGGTGGAGTGGTAGGATTTTGCATTTTAGAGGTGTGGAATTTAACATCAATGATTATTTTGTTGCAGAGGTCATTGATCTTCCTATCTGTAGACAGACATTCGATAGAGACAGAGGTGCAGCTAAGAAAGCCCTTGCTAATTTCTTTAAACATGATGAAAAGAAGAAGCTTAGATTGATTAGTAGTGGTGGGTATTCCCATAAATATTTCAAGCCGTTATGGAGGGATATTGCTCTAGCTATCATGCATTTCTTCACATTGGAGGGTACGTTTTATGTGATTTATAGCTATCATTTTATGTTGTTAAATCATTTTTGACATAATTCATTGGTTCTATTCCCCTTTTATCTTCTATCATCTATGGAGCATAGTATTGAGGATCATTGCAGGAACCCTAGGAAGGCCATTATCCATGAAGGTCTTATGAATTTAATGGTTGAACACATTAATTTGAAGTTAATCCTGGTTTATCCTAAGCCTCGGGCCCATAATAAGGTTGGTAAAAATTTTGGTTAAAAGACTGGGGATTCCGTGGAGGAGTGGGAAGGAAATTTTGATGAGGATGATTTAGATTTTGAGGAGTTGTCAGAGGAAATTAGTGACTCTGTTGACGGTTCAAAGGCTTCCGAATTTTGGTCAAAGGGTTATGAAACAGACATTGAGGTGAAAGATGTCGGTGTGACCTCTGGGAAGAAGTGTGTGAAGGGAAAGAAAAAGAGTCTCAGGAAAGAGAAGAAGTCAGGTAAGAAGGTAGAGGTGTCGAATTGCATGGAGGAAGCTCCTGCTTCTAATATCAATCATACTCTGGATGCAAGTAAAGTGGTTGATTTGGAGTCCCTTATTCAAAAGGATGGTTTGGATGGTGGTAAAGTCATCTCTGGGTCTATGCAGTCGATGGAGGGTATTGTGCAAGGGTCTAAGGGTTTGAAATGTTCCAAGGAGGTCGACCTTGTTCAGGATACCCATGTCTCTCCTCTCAATTCTGAGAAATTTAAAGGGAGTGTTGTGAAGGCAGAGCGGCTAGAAATTTTGGCTGACTTAGTGAACTTACCAGATAAGAACCATTCTAAGGTTGATTTTATTGAGGTGGAGGACTCCCCTGCGGAGGATGATATGAAGGATCAGGAGGTCCCTGATGATAATATGGGTTCTCAAGCATTGCCTCCTGTTAATTGGGATGAGGTTAATATGGGTATCTTTTGTGGGATGGCTAAGGATGGTACTCATAACCTGATGTCTCTTGTTAAATGGCTCTTCTCAGAGGTTAAGGAGATCAATGTGCAGCTCAAAAATTGGTAGGATGTATGTGTGGCTTTGGTTCATAGAAATCAAAAGGAATGGGTGATTAAAGGTAAGGTTAAAGCCATGAATTTTATTCTTGATAAACTAGTTGTGAATTATGATCGTCTTGGTACTTCTCATGAGGAGAGGATTACTTCTTTGGAGGTGGTGGTTCAAAAGACTTATGAAGAGATTTGTTAACATTGAGGATAAAATTTCTAAGTTGTTTGAGGATCTAAAGACTGTGGTTAATATTAGCAATAACTCTCTGAAGTTAACTACTAAGGGCCTCTCTTTTTTGAATGAGATGGCCTTGAAATGGACTCGTAATCCCCTGGAGCTGGGTGATATTGAGATGACTATGGAGGAGGTTTTTCCCAAGAACTTGATGGAAAATAATGACGAGTTAGCTCCTATTGTGCAGAAGGTTGTTGATGTTGGTCTGTGCTTGAGGATGAGGAGTAAAACCAAGAAACGGGTTGTTATTTAATTTGAAGAGCTCAAGGATGTGATGTAAATTCATGAGGGTTTCATTGAGGAGAATTTGGCCTCAGCCAATGATCTAGAAAAAATGTTGTAGCTTTGTTGTGTTTTTTTCTTGGGCTGTTTTTTTGCTGATGTTTTGCATCTAGGTTACTGACAGGTTTCCTGATTAATTTCTATTGTCAGCATTTTGGTTTTTTGTGTTGTTGTGGGTTCTTAAGGTTTAATCTTTTTAACAGTGTTTTTCCTTGTAAGGGTTTCAGGATCCCTTCAAAACCTACTTTTTCATATCAAAAAAATATAATAAAAAATATGAATGAATTATTTATAAAAATATTTATGAATTATTTATAATAATTCTTATGTTATGAATAAACTTAATGAATTATTTTATCATAATTCTCATATAATCAAAAATATTGATGAATTGTTTATAATATTTCTCATAAAATGGAATTGCCTCCAATTTAACAAAACCAAATCCATGAAAACCCCACTTCTTTAATATTTATTACTTAAGTTGCATTCAACCATTCAAAAGTCATTGAACTTATGTAGCAATTTTTAATTGACAAACTGTGTCACCCAGCTAACAAACAAACATACACAAGAGATAACACAATAACATTATAATACGCTCATATTATGGCTTGGGAGCTATAACGTTCTTGTGCTATGTAAAACATAAAAGAGCAACAAAGAGTTCAAGATTGTTTGAACTCAACCTCACACCTATAAAACAATAGATAGTGACCATCCAAGAGCATGCTCACATTGTGAAGTCGCCAATTCACTACCAAAATACTGCAATGACGTCCCCAAGGTCAAGGAGGTAATTTTTGCTAGTTTTTGCTAGATTTTCTTTAAATATAAATGATGGAGGAAATTTTAAGGTTTAGACTTTTTACTTAAATTAGTTGATTGCAATGAATGTGGAAATCTTAAGTATTTTATTTTTATTGTGAATCATGTCATGATTTTTAATTTTATGAATGTATATTTTATATCAAAAATTAATAAGAAATTATGCCTTAGGTTGATGAAATAAGTGAGCTCATACTTAAATATATTATTGATCATGATTTGGGTTGAATAAATAGTGCAC
Organism: Sequoiadendron giganteum; assembly: GCA_007115665.2. Taxonomy (NCBI): domain Eukaryota; kingdom Viridiplantae; phylum Streptophyta; class Pinopsida; order Cupressales; family Cupressaceae; genus Sequoiadendron; species Sequoiadendron giganteum. The sequence goes on from CM021110.1 coordinate 73,277,085, forward strand.
TAGTAGGTAATTCACAAGTAAATTAATTATATACATATGATTCTTTTATACAAAAATAGTGTACTCTTGTAATTTCAAGTTATATTTTATAGTCTTGTTTTATTGTCCATTCCTCTAACATGTTTTAGGAATTATTTTAGCCTTATCCTTGGTCCTTTTCTTTCACAATATTTTCAAATTTCTTTCACATTCCAATTCTTCTCATTCACCTAAGACCACATGTTAAATTTTGAGTGATTCATTCAAGATATAAGTATTATGCTCAAATTTCCATGTGATGTACCATCATCCTAAAAATGTAAATGTTGGTTTGCTACACAACTACATGTTGTCATGTTTTTGTTATTCTAATCAAAGAAATGCCTCCTACATCTAAATATAACCCTTCAACATCTAAGGAACCCTTTTGAAAACCTTTCTTTTTTTAATTCCTCTTAAACAACAACAATCATTTCTCTTATCTCTCTCTTGGTTATGATTTATTTAACATGCCTCCATTATTGAAGCATGTGAAGCTCCATGTTGCTAGATTTTGATTAACAACTCTATGTTCTCACTTATCTCTTCTACATTATACCAGTAATATTATTTCAATAAACTTATATTTGAAAATAGCTTGGTGAATATCACCACCCTTTATCCAATCTTATATATATAGTATTTTATCAATTCTCTTCGATTTGGGATTTGATGTGTATATTTTTATTTGAATTTATTGTTCTTAGTACTAGATGTATATAGGATAAGAGAACACACTATTTTAATCTTCATTTTTTTATATGAATACTCATAGAGATCAAGACAAAACTATGAGTTTGACCATTCTTTACAAGCTCCCAAGTAGTCCCAACCATTTTCATTGGTCTATCTAAAAGCATATGGAAGCCTACAATGACACAATTTTTTCCTTATATCTCTTCCTCTTCCTTGTCATTTCTATTTCTCGTTTTAAAGTGTGTAGATTAAATTAATTTTCAAGCAATTCTATGTATCCTAATATCAACTAGTTTTCTATTTATATTGTCCTTATTTCTTGTTGTACATAAAAGTTGAAATTGGGTCATATACTCATGTTTTATATTTTTTGGGGATGATAGATCATATTTTAGATGACAACATGTGAGTTGGATGATAGCACATTGTGTACATATATATGCATTGGGGCCTCACCCTAGACAAAGAGATACATTCTTTAATAGTTGTTTCCCTTTTTTCATTTAATGTTTTAAATTTAGTTTGTCAATTATGTATTTTAGTTTCTTATAAATTAGCATTTTTCAACCTATCTCACATTTAATATGAGGAAAATTTTAACTATATATCTCAATTTCACTCTTTAAATTTTAGTGAACCCAATGTTCTTCACTTTTTTTTTTTTTTTTGGTTCACCCATTATATTTTGGTGAAACTAATATTTCAATATTTAAACACTTAAAACTTCTTTTCTCACTCAATTTTCTTCCAAAAATTATATATATATATATATATATATATGGGCGGGTGCATGGTAATGGGTAGCCAATTTGTGGCCACTTTCAAAAAAACTTTTGAAAAGTCATAATGCGAGTGCGTTATAACGCACTCGCGTTATGGCTTGTTGTGTTGAGCCTGAGGCTCAACAACAACAAGCCAATAATGTAAACACGTTATTGCATGTTAAAAGCAAAAAAAAAGTGAAATTTTGTCATTTTGATTTCGACTATTTTTTCTTCTCCCCGCGGCCAAAACCCCCATTTTTCACTCTCGCGTTTTAGGAGGAGCCTGATGGGGAGTACTATCTCTCAAGAGCACATTTTCTCTTTAAGACCTACTCTTTGGTCTTACTAGGGAACTATTCTCTACCCTATTCAGAGGTCACTCCTAAGACCCCTATCTCCTTATAGAACTCTCCACCAATTTCAAACACTCACCTTTGTTCTCACACCCCTACTAACCACCTTTGGGCTCAACTTTGCCACAAAGTTTCCCAATCCATTCTTGGGACTAGGAATAGGTCTTCCAACTATTCCTTTGTTGATATTACTCCACTCTGATCCATCTTGTTGGATTCCTTCTTCATTTGTCCATTGTATTCATGTAAACCTTGTTTTAGGCCTTGTAGCCTTTTTGGTCAATTAGGCCTCCTAAAACCAATGTTCTTGGAATAACTCCAAGGCTTCCTTAACAAACCCCCAAAATCTTTAGGGATTCTCTCTATAGACCTCCTGGCTCTAAGATTTCTTAGGTTTTAGACCTCCTTGGTGTCCGTACATAGGTCTGTCACCAAACCCCTATTTTCAAGGGTTTCAAGGGCATGTGACACTATCTGGTTTCTTTTAACTTCATTGAGTGCTTTAATGGCCTCCTCTACACTTCTCCTTGCATACACATGTCCAATACACATACCCCTACACCTCTACACCATTGATTGGCACAAACCAATCTGTTAAGCAAGCCTTCTTGCTTCTGTTCTGTTCAAGCACCTAGCTAGAATGCCCCTGCACTCGCCTAGAGCTTGATGGAATTATTAGATCTCCTGCAAAAAAAGACTCCATAGACCATATTTACACTATGTAAAAGGTCCCCTATGAACTTCAGCCACGGGAATTCAAGTGGGGTGCATCTTTTACAAAACTAGCCCTGAACCGGGCAGTGAAATAGAAGAACACAAAGAATTTACAAATAGCTAACCAGTCATTCCAAACAACTAAACCAATGCCATAAAAAGTAGTTAAATTTCACAAATTAAAGATTCAATGCATTAGTTTAGTCCTTTCAATCCATTAATTGAATGGATCAAGGCTCTGTTTCAAAAACACAGTTAAGATAAACTTGTTCTTTCCAAGACACAATTTGTACAACAGTACCTCCAATTCTTCCAACTCTTCCAACTATCAGGTTAGGGTTTTTCTGACCTTATATATCATATCCCCACATTTTGGGACCCTTAGGTCAGGCTTAGAACAACATAAATTATACCTAGTGTTTAGGAAAAGTTGTCATGACAACTTTGTAGGATGTCCTAAGAATACACAAAACTCTAAACTCTAAACAAAATTGCCACAACACACACACCAAATCAACCTTGGGACTTTATCAACTATTCCTTATTACCTTGGTGGTTGGCTAGAACCACCTACAAGCCAAAATTTGCTAAGACCTTTCAAAAGACCTTAAGGTGCTCCACCACCATTCTCCCCCCTACAACAAGGAAGTTAAGGAACCTATGGTGTTAAGAACTCCTCACTGATACCATGCTTCTTGAAGTCACTCTCTGCTATCCAGGTAGCCTTTGACTCTGGTTGGTGTCTCCATTTCACTAGGTGCTCCATGTATGTCTTGTGCCTAGTATTCTTCTTCACCCTTGAATCCATAATCTTGTCAATCTGTTGTATGATCTGATAAGTTCCCTTGAGTTCTTCCACATCCTTACTCATCTCAGTACTGTACTGCTCATCATTCATCTCTAGTCCTTTATATTTCACCAAGTCTTTCACATTGAAAATAGGAGAAATGGACAACTCCTTGGGTAGTTCCACCTTGTAGGAATTTTGACCATATTTAGCCAACACTTTGCATGGCCCTATCCTTTTCATCTATAGCTTACTTTGTATGCCCTTCTGTAGTCTAGCCTTGTTCAAGTATACCATTACCAAATCACCTGTCTCAAATTGTAGATCTCTCCTCCCTTCATCTCTTTTAGCTTTCAACTTCTGATTAACCTCCATTAGTGTCTTCTTTACTTTCTCATGAACCTTTCTCATTGATTGAGAAAAATCATCAGCATGACCACTAATTCCTTCATAACCCTTTAGGTCTCTTAACTCAAGTACACCTCTTGGATGTAACCCATATACAATTTCAAATGGACTCTTGCTAGTAGTCATGTTTGTGCTATCATTATAGGAAAATTATGCTTGTGGAATAACTTGTTCCCATCCTTGTCCATACTCTTTAGTCATACACCTCAACAAGTTACCAAGTACCCTATTTATCACCTATGTCTGTCCATCCGTTTGAGCATGATATGCAGAACTATGAGACAAGTTGGTTCCTAGCCTCTTCCAAAGAGTCTTCCAGAAGTGTCCCATGAACTCATATCTTTGTCCGCAACTATGCTCATTGGCAACCCATGTATCCTTACTATCTCCTTGAAGAACAGATGGGCAATGTGACTAGCATCATGTGTTATTTTGCATGGGATGAAATGAATCATCTTACTAAGTATGTCTACTACCACAAACACACTATCCAAACCAGTTGGTGTCCTAGGTAGCCCTACTATAAAATCCATACTTATGCACTCCCATGGTCTAGTTGGGATGGGCAATGGTTGGTAAAGACCTGCATTTGTTCATGTCCCCTTTGCCTTCTGACACGCTCCACATTGCTCAACATACCTTCTTACATCTCTCTACATTTTAGGCCACCAATAGAACCTCTCCAGTAAGTCTAGGGTCTTGTTTAACCCAAAGTGTCCACTCAAACTGCCATTTTGCTTTTCTTGGATGAGGTTCTCCCTCATGGAACCTCTTGGAACACATAGTTGTTTCCCTCTAAACAATAGACCATTTTGTAAAGTGTAGTCTGCATACTCACTGTGAAAGTGATTTTCAAAATCAGTACATACCTTATAGATCTCTGAGAAATTTGAATCTCCCTCATAAAGATCCTTGAACCCCTCAACCCTTGTACTCTAGAGCTATATCTCCTAAATAGTAAGTAACCTTCTGCTAAGGGCATCTGCAACTTTGTTATTGACCCCTTTCTTATGCTTGATAGTAAAAGTGTACGATTGTAGAAACTCCATCCACTTTATATGCCTCGAAATGAGCTTCTCTTGTGTGTTTATGTAGCTTAAGGCCTGGTTATCAGTGTATACCACAAATTCTTTAGGCAAAAAATAGTGCCTCCACTTCTTAAGGGCATGTACTAAAGCATATAGCTCTAAGTCAGAGGATGAATATCTAGACTTTGCTTTATTTAGCCTCTCACTAAAGAATGCCACTGGCCTGCCTTCTTGGCTTAGGACTACACCCACTGCTATGTTGCTTGCATCAAATTCCACTATGAATAGTTTGTCAAAACTTGGTAAAATAGGTATTGGTTGGGTAGCTACTTCCTCTTTCAATCTATCAAACCCCTCATTGGCTTCTTTGGTCCACAAAAACTTTGTCTTAAGTCCTCCTTTGATGGTTTCAAGGACGGGTGCACAAATTTCACTAAATCTTCTAAAAAATTCCTATAGAATTGGGCTAACCCATGGAAACTTATGACTTCAGTCCCTGTCTTGGAAATAGGCCAACTGAGAATGTATTTAACCTTTCTCTTATCCATATTCAAGCCCCCTTGAGATACTACAAATCTTAGGTAGACTAGCTCTCATTTCATAAACTCACTCTTCTCAAGATTTATGGTGAGCTTCTCCTCTTGAAGTTTCTTCAACACAAGTTCTAGGTGCTCTATATGTTCCTCTTTTGTTTTACTAAAGATGAGGATATCATCTAAGTAGACTACCACAAAGACTCCTATATAGTCCTTCAAGACCTCATTCATCACCCTCATAAAAGTGCTAGGTGCATTTGTAAGCCCAAATGGCATTACCAACCACTCATATAACCCCTTTGTGGTCTTAAAAGATGATTTCCATTCATCTCCCTCTTTCATCCTAATCTGATAGTAGCCACTTTTTAAATCAATCTTGGAGTAATACTTAGCACCCTCTAAAAAATCCATTAAATCTTCTATTCTAGGAATAGGAAACCTATATCTAATATTTATCCTATTTATTGCCCTAGATTCAGTACACTTTCTCCACTTATCTCCCTTCCTAGGAGCCAACACCAATGGGACAACACATGGGCTTATGCTTTTTCTAATCAACCCTTGGTCCAAGAGCTCTTGAACTTGCCTTGCTATCTCTTTTTTCTACTCCGGTGTCATCTTGTATGTAGCCTTGTTAGGCAATGTTGCTCCTGGCACAAATTCTATTTGATGACCGATTTCCCTCTTAGGTGGTAGTGTGGCTGGTGTACCTTCACAAATAATGTCCTTGAATTGGTCTAATAGTTGCTTCACTTCTGCTGACATAGGTGACTGACTAGGTGACTCCTCCTCCTTTGGCTTCAACATGATAGCATAGCCAACTCCTTCTTCCTCCTTCATGTCTTTTAATAATTTCTTCCCACTCGTAAAAAGTGTATGGGGTTCTGCCTTCTCCACTATCCCTTCTATTAAAGACTGAATCTTGTAAGTTACTCCATTCTTTTTGAATGAGTACTTGTTCTCCTTGCAATGGTGTACTGCCTCCCTATCATATTGCCATGGTCTACCAAGCAACAGATGGCATGCATCCATTGGTAACACATCACATAGTATCCTATCTTGATACTTCCCTATGGTAAACTCAACCCATACTTGCTCATTGACCAATACATTTTGCCCCTTATTCAACCAAGTAACTTTATAGGGACACACATGCGATATCTTAGTGAGAGTCAACTTTTGTACTGCCTCCTCTGAGATGACATTATAAGTGGATCTTGAATCAATGATGAATTTGCATACCTTGCCTAGTATTTTGCACTTGACTCTAAAAAGAGCCCTCCTCTGTTTGTGTTCATCCTCCGTAGGTGCTTTGATCAAGATCCTTCTCAACATGAGATTCTGTCCTTTCTCTGAATCTAAACTCACCTCTGATTGTTTAGAACAGTCCTCATCTTGGACATAAGCAATCCTTTTCTCACCTTGTGAATATATTGGCTTATCAGGACACCTATATGCAAGGTGACCCAATTTCCCACAATTGTAACACTTCATGGAAGCAAAGTGAGAGTTTCTCCCAAATCCTCCTGATCTGCCTCTTCCACCATTGTGAGAACTTTTACCTCTGTATCCCCCTCTACTATTTGTCTCATGGGTTTGTCCATCAACCTTAGAATCTCCTTGGCCTCTGTTCTCATTGCTCCTTCCACCAAAACCTCCTCTATGTCCACTTCTAGGGTCTCTGCCTTTTCCTCTACCCCTAGTACTTGAATCTTGTTTCTTGTTTAGTTTTTATTCCACTTTAATAGCCATCTGATAATAGCTATGGAGGGTAGTAAGTGTAAATATATTCAACTCTTCTTGTATGTTCCATCTAAGGTCGTTTAGATACCTGGCAACCTTAATGCTTTCACTTTCTTGCACTCTAGACCTCAAGCTTAGTTTTTGGAACTCTTCTGTGTAGGTAGCTACATCTAGTTCTCTTTGTTTGAGATTATGCATCTTCTTATGCAATTGGATGTCATAATCCTCAGGTAGATAGTTTTCCAATTTCCTATTGGCTTCTTGCCTTCCTTCTCTATTTCTTCTTGCAAAAACTTCCACCAAGTTAATGCATGTCCTCTTAGACTTGATTTGGCTATCTCCATCTTTTGTGCCTCTGTAACCCCATCACATTCAAAGTGATTTTCCATTCCCTCAATCCATTCCATAACTAATTTTGCATACATTCTTCCTATGAAAATAGGGATGCCTTCTAGTGCCTTTAATGCTTTGAGGAAGGGTTCCTCTGCTAATGGAGGGTCAGGTTCTGGTTCTATTTCTTCCTCAACTTTTTTCTTACCCTTGTCTTTAACCCCTGCTAAATACATTTCCATCTTGCCTGTAGTCTCTGCAACCTCTTCTAGTTTGTGCTTCATCTCTTCCACAATTTCTTCAAGGCGTCTGTTCTTTTCTTGTTGCTCTGAAAAATCTCTAGCCAGTTCTGCATTGGTCACCATGGTGTTTTCCCCTATGGATTCACGTCCCTCTGACATACAGTTCTCAATTCCCAAGCCTTTTAACTTGCTCTGATACCAATTTGATGGGGAGTACTATCTCTCAAAAGAACTACTCTTTGGTCTTACTAGGGCATTCTTCTCTACCCTATTCAGAGGTCACTCCTAAGACCCCTATCTCCTTATAGAACTCTCCACCAACTCAAACACTCACCTTTGCTCTCACACCCCTACTAACCACCTTTGGGCTCAACTTTGCCACAACATTTCCCAAGCCATTCTTGGGACTAGGAATAGGTCTTCCAACTATTCCTTGGTTGATCTTACTCCACTCTGATCCATCTTGTTGGATTCCTTCTTCATTTGTCCATCGTATTCATGTAAACCTTGTTTTAGGCCTTGTAGCCTTTTTGGTCAATTAGGCCTCCTAAAACTAGTGTTCTTGGAATAACTCCAAGGATTCCTTAACAAACCACCAAAATCTTTAGGGATTCTCTCTATATACCTCCTAGTCTCTAATATTTCCTAGGTTTTAGACCTCCTTGGTGTCTGTACATATGTCTATCACCAAACCCCTATTTTCAAGGGTTTCAAGGGCATGTGACACTGTCTGGTTTCTTTAACTTCATTGAGTGCTTTAATGGCCTCCTCTGCACTTCTCCTTTCATACACATGTCCAAGATAGATACCCCTACACCTCTACACCATTTATTGGCACAAACCAATCCATTAAGCAAGCCCTCTTTCTTTTGTTTTGTTCAAGCACCTAGCCCGAATGCCCTTGCACTCGCCTAGAGCTTGATGGAATAATTAGCTCTCCTACAAAAAAAGACTCCACAGACCATATTTAAACTATGTACAAGGTCCCCTAATTTAATCCAAGAGGCCATGGAAGTTCAGCCATGGGAATTCAAGTGGAGTGCATCTTTTACAAAACTGGCCCTGAACCGGGCAGTGAAACAGAAGAACACAAAGAATTTACAAACATCTAAACCAATGCCACACAAAGTAGTTACATGTCACAAATTAAAGATTCAATGCATTAGTTCATTCATTTCAATCCATTAATTGACTGGATCAAGGCTCTATTTCAAAAACACAGTCAAGATAAACTTGTTCTTTCCAAGACACAATCCGTACAATAGTACCTCCAACTCTTCCAACTCTTTCAACTGTCAGGTTAGGTTTTTTCTGAACTTATATATCATATCCCCACATGTTGGGACCCTTAGGTCAGGCTTAGAACAACATAAATGATACCTAGTGTTTAGGAAAAGTTGTCATGACAACTTTGCAGAATATCCTAAGAATACACAAAATTCAAGACTCTAAACAAACTTGCCACAACACACACACCAAATCAACCTTGGGACTTTATCAAATAGTCCTTATTACCTTGGTGGTTGGCTAGAACCACCTACAAGCCAAAATTTGCTAAGACCTTAAGGTGCTCCTGCACCAGAGCCATTCTGCAAAATTCTTCACCAACATTTGTTATTTCTTTGCATTGATGGTGCCACGATGATGAGGAGGTGTGAGAGGTAAGGATTTTTTTCTTTCTATTTTGAATTTGTTAGTTTTAGGTTTAATATGATATATAGTTGTTTGAATTTTTAGGAGATGCAAATCAACTTGCAAACCCTCGGGATCCTCAATAGAAAGAGCAACCAAATACTCAAGAACAAAATCCTCATGATCAAAATCAACCAAAACAACAACCTCCTCCACTAATCACTCAACCCCATCCTGGCACTCAACAAAATTTAATGAGTGAAATTGAGAACAACAAAAAGAAAATTGAGGATTTAATCAGTAGGTTGAGTGATCCAAATGGTTCAACCATAGAAAGAATGACCCTAGAAAATTCATTGAAAGATATGTTAACAAATGTGTATTCAATTAGAAAACAAATAACTAGATGGCAAGATAGGAGGCAGGCGACTAGGGATTATTGTGCAAATAAACTATCATATAAAGATGTAAAGGATTTAACAATTATAAAAGGTGATTTGTGCTCATTATTTACTAACCCATGTAGAAATCAAAATCTTACCCTCAATGCGAAGAGGTTTCTTATTCATTGGTGTCACCACCAACAGATTAGGAACAAATTTTATGATAGGTGGTACATGGTCTTTGATTACCCACCGTGCAATAGTTGTGAAGTCCCGTAATATTTCCTTACAAAACTATACAGTGAGTTCATATTGAACAAAATCCCAAATTATTTTGATATGAGGGATTTTCAGAGGAGAGGTGGGGGGTCAACTCAGGATAGACCTGATGCATAGTCAGATCCTACATGGAAAGGTAGACGAGCTCTCGCTAGGCCACCTCGTGAGCACATTGTTATGCCTTTCATCACAAAGGAAAGTGCTGACATAGAGACATCGCATGTGATCAAAACTTTGACCCTGAGTCTCATCCATCATACTAGCCCTATTCTATAGTGTCATCCAAGGGAGTCTTCGAGTGGTGGCCTTCGAACCCATGTGTGTCAATCTTGCGGGGTGGCTTGTTCATATGACCCCACTGACACTCATGAGGTTGCTAACTAGGATTCATTTGCAGCTATGGAGATGGAGAGGGCAGCTGACATTTTGCATGAGGCATATGAAATTGATAGTCAGGTAAAATTTAACATGTTCATTGAATTTAATTTATTATATTTCTATTTTGAAATGCAAGATTAACTAAAAAAAAATTATGATTTTAATAAAATTGCAGGGTTACAATGTTGAGACTTGATACACCAGTCCCCACCTACTTATTTTTGTAATACACCTATTGTTGGGGTATGTAACTAGTAAGAAATTATAAATTTATTACATCTTAATAACATTGTTTTACAAATGGTATTTTAATATCCGATTTTGGATATTGTATAGGCTAATATAGGAGGTTTCAAGGGAACACTTCCCAGTGGTAGTGGATTTACTCAAACCTACACGGAGGTAATAGAATAAATATTTTAACTAATGAATTGTACTTAATATATTTGTGTAGTTTATATGCACATCGTTGATTACATTGAATAATTTGTTATTTTATTTCTAGTTGTTGCAATCTAAAATACCTCTAAATATGATGAGGGCAATGGAGATTGGTGTTTCATCTTCTATACAATCCTCGATAGTTCTGGCAAGGGAGTTATGAAACAATTTAGCAAATTTCAATTTACATTCATTGTTATAGATGTTAGTTAGTGAAAAATCAAACCATTATTGGTTCATGTAGTTTAATTTCTATTTGTATGGTTTATACAGGGCTTGAGCACACCTGAGCATGGGCATCATAATATTTTCCTCATGGAGAGAGATCATGAGATGGTGATAAGCGATTATTTTGTCAAATATATCATTTTTTATAATGTAATTTTTATATATTCATGTCTTTACTTCTTATTGTAACAGTTAAAACTTCACCATGAACTAAACAGTAGGAGGATGAGCAGGAGCACTCCTTGAGCACAAAAAAATGAGTGATAGACCTATCAGCATCCGATCGAAAAGCAAAGGGAAAGAATTTATTTCCAGAGCATGGAGAGCGATGACTTTTGATTCCAGAGCCCTTTTTTGTATGCCTACATGGCATTTTTGTACATATTTTATATTGGACATATTTGACATTGTATGCCTATATGACATTCTCATAAGCCTATATGGCTATTTTGTACATATATTTCATACTTATATCGACATATATTGATGTATGCCTACATGGCTATTTGGTTAATACAAATATCTTTTTATCAATGGTGTCCATATGTGTATTCTAAATTGATGGTTCAATAGATATGAGTTATGTGTATTCAAGTGTATACTTTACAACTTATGTGTATACTTTGTGACTGACATGTGTTCCAATGTATACTTTGTGGCTTATGTTTTTTCATGCGTATACCTTGTATTCATGCATATACTTTGTATTAATTTGTGTATACTATGTATTCATGTGTATACTTCTTGAGGCTTACATGTTTTTGATTACTTGTGCTTCCCTTATTCACATGTACATGCTTGAATTATTCACATGTATAATTATTAACTAGTTAGCCCTAGCATTGATCATTGTCATCCTTCATGCTTTGTCTTGAATATTAATTGATTGATGCTAAACAACTTTATCTTTAAAAAAAACACTATTTCAATTGGTATTCCATGAAATGATTCATAAAAATATTCCAATATGTTCTTGAAGCATCACCATATAAACAAGTTGAAAGATTTATATGTCAACTTTTTGCAATATTATTTCTTGTATACGAAATAGACTCGAGAGAAAGCAAGTTATAATTTATAATACAAATAAGAAATGGACTCAACATAGTCCTAGACCCCGAATAGGTCTATTTAACAAAGCAACATGCTCTCAATCACTCTTCCAAATGCAAAGCACCATTGGTGATGTAGAGTGGCTCAACTAAGTTGTGATTTGACATAGCTTCTATCAAATATGCCCACTAAGACTCCAACATTCACTTGACTCAATAGGGTAACTCAACTACCTAACCATGGAATCTATCAAACTAGACATGAATGGAACTTGGAACAGACTTGGAAACCTCCCAACATGACCAACCCAACTCAACACAACTCACCTTATTCTTGGGAACCACCTCTGACCTATCGCTTCCAAACTAGGCTTCATATTCCTTGCAACCTAACCAACTAGGATATTCAGCACAAGAACCACTCAAAAGGAATTAACCAAACCAAGGACACTGGTTCTAGGCATCTTATACCGATTCCCACAAGTCCTCAAAGGCCCATGTGTTGATAACAAAAGACAAAGCCATGATAGGCCAAAACAGAATGCTACAAGGTAGGCCTAATTAGGCTACTCCACACAAGAAATCAAGTACCTTGGCTCACCCCAACACCCCTCAACCACAAATAGGTTCTTACAACCTTTTCCAACACATATCAAATTCTCCCAAGCACCCTTTTCACAAAACACTTATGAAAACAATCAAAAATCAGATTTTACATAAAATCAGGCCTATCATAGAGATGTCAGGCCTAGAATGCCAAATATCTCTATCCCACCTTCAATCCATTCTCTAAAACCAACATGGAATCAAAAATACATGGTAATATTCCATTCCACCCATATCTAGCCTTAGTACATGGTGTAGATAGAAGATATGAGGGAATTTCACTCAAACCCCTGGTTTTTGAAGGTTTTAGACCACTTACAGAAAAATGATAAGAACTCTCTTATTCCTTTATGGTTTTGAACCAAACCAGTGCAAAAATGAAGAAAACTCAGCCCTCATTCAATCCATGTCAGCCTTGGGACCATACAAGAAAGCTACAAGCTGTACCAAGTAAGGGATTAGCAAGTTTGTATCAAAAATCAGAAAAATAGAGAATAGTGTGAATAATTCTTATTAGATCTTCTCCAAAAGTTCAACAAAAACCTCCATTCGAGACTCTCAAGGATTTAAATAGTCTTTTACACCCTTATCTAACTGATCCACACCCTCAACTAACTAATAACCAACTTTTAAAACAAGTAACCGTTGCATTCCAAATGAATACAACTAATGACCTCTAAACCCACACAAATGGCTTAAAAATATCCTTATTACATAAAAAAAACTCCATTCTTGCACAATCATATACAAATTCACAAATTTGCCTTCAAAGGCTACAAAGACAACTTTTAGTGCAAGATTGAAATTTTCACATTTTTTATCACTAGACCCAAAACTCACCCTAAAAAATATCTTAATTCACCTTATTCAAGATAAATAATGTTAAAAATACCCACAAAAACCTATTGACCAACCTATTCACCATCAGATATGATAAAGCTTCAAATTTTGTCCTTTGATTTCCATTATTATCATGCCTTTGTACTGGTCTGTCTTATTATTTGGAAGAAACCTAAGGTTGGGGTCTTTTATTTTTCCCTTCATGAAAATCCTAATGTTCTATCTAATACCTTGGGTAAGATCTATTCAGTCATTAATTTTTTGGAGTGGGTTTTAAAATACTTATGTCCCATTGCTTCGTCTAGGTCGGGCCCCTTCTAATAAACAGAGTTAAATATTTTTGCCTAACTTTATTATTTCCTAAGTTTAGGTTGGCCCATGCCCTCATGTTTAAAAAATAACATTAAGCCATCAATTTTCATTGGCCTAGGCGATGTCCCCTTGTACCTTTAATAATTTTTTTATATTTTGCAAGGAACGAATTTTAATGACCTTCGATCATCCAACAATTGATCTTGGTCATTCCCCGCAATCTCGTGATGACTTCACCACTAAGTTTCAACTGATTGTGATATCATGGGCGAGCACCACGTGTCTAAGCTAGCGATGCCAAAAGATTTAAAAATATATTTAATTTTGTCGGTCTTTAATACATTATATGGTGGGTTACTAAAGTGGTTGCGAGATGCATGTGCTCAAAATCAATAGTGATGTTATAATCTTAATGGAAAGTTTCTCGACAGTTATGTTCTGTGCTGGTGATTGCTATGAATGAACACGATTGCCAATGGTGGAGATCAATGGTTTCCCAAAATCACGTGGTCCGAAGATGCAAGGTGTTTATTGATTTCGATATCATGGGCGAGCACCACGTGTTTTTCCTTGGTGATGCATAGTGTGGTGGGCCCTTGGTGCTGAGATGGAGATTACATCGACCTTTTTTGAAGGTAGTCATTCATTGATCTGACAGAAATGAAAGATCAATGTCTAGAATTTGAATTCGCATCAAATCCAATCAGAGTTGTTGGCATAGTATATGAGTGAGCTTTAATGGCGGATGAGACATTTACTGGCTCATTTTGATCAACATAAAGTATTTTTTCCTTCATCTTATTTCACCACAAGAAATTCAAGCACCTTTGCAAAGCATTTTCAGAGCCAGAGACAAATTTTCAAGCAATCATAGTAGGAGTTTGGTCTTCTATAGAGCGTTAAACTCGTGAGTTGTTTTTCTGTATTGCTTGGTTATTTTGACTGTGATTTTGTGAAGAATTTTGGTGTGCTTGTCAAAGGGCTTGTTGATTGTTTTCGTAGGGTTACTGTTTTGTTGAATTGTGGGAAATTGCAAGGTTTTGTTGTAATTTTGTTTTTTGAGTAGCCCTAGTCTGTGCGAAATTTGAGATTTTAAAAAGGCCCTAGTTTATTTTAGATGGCACCACCAAAGCAGCATTCGGGCCATGTCGATTATTTAATGAGGAATTTGTATGACGATTTTCTATATCATATCCCATTATCAACAAATGATAGGAGAAGGGGTTAGTTTTGATGAATGGAAGAACCCTAGGTGAAGGACAAGTTTGCAAGATTTACAACATTGTAGATGCTAGGGTTCCTATGACTAGTTTGGAAATGTTGAGGTTGTGGTATGGACAGCAAAATTTACCTCATCCCATTTCTAATGGTTGGAGATATGACATGGGGAAGCTATTAGTGCCAAATGTGTTCCTCGATGTGAACCTGCTCAGGGCAGTAGCAACACGATATGACCCTGTTACGAGAGTGATAAGGGATAATGATGGTGGGATTTTGTTAAGTATAAGCATGGAGGAAATCCAATAGGTGTTTGACTTGAGTGAATCTAGTTTGTTTTTGGTTCCAATTGATCTTGAGGAGATGAAGGAGGAATATGCAAGATCAAAGCCACTTTTCAGATTGAACTTGTTTCCTCCTCATCTGGCTAGGGTAGGCAGTTCAACAATTCATATCAGCCCAAGTGACCAGGAGCCATTCAGGCTAAGCTTCTTTTCCAATCACATTTTGGCTACATTCTATTCAATATGCTAGATTTTGGGTTTTATCCCTAATATTGTTATGTCAATCGCCTACATGTTCTTGGGGGCCCAAATTCAGCATCCCAATTTCTTTGTGGTCTATGACTTCACATATTTTTTGGTAGAAAAGATACATGAGGGTTTTCTGAAGTTGCAGGTAGGGGATACAAGCACTCCTTTCTTTTGGTGTTCCCTATTAATGCACATGTTCTTGTACAATAATTTTGACTTCTTCTTAGAGAAGATGGAGTTGAGGCAAGATGTAAATGGAGAAAGGTTATCGGTGTAGGTTTGGACTGTTGATCTATCATATAACAAGGGAGGTGCCAATTTTGTACAATTTGACAATTTATTTGCCTCCAAACTCAGTGCTCAATTGGTAGTGAATGTGCCTAGAATCCCTGAAGACCTACATGACTTTCTCAGACCAAAGGTGAGGAAGCCTGATTTGAAAATTTGTCACAATTGGGGTGAAATCATCTTGTACCCTGTAAGTATTGTTCTAAGAGTGTATGGCTTCTAGGGGGCCCACATATCCTCCCATTCAATGTGCCATCAAGAATGGGGTTTGCCGAGGTCATATGGTAAATAGCTTGTATTCATGAAGACAACCTGACAGGGAGGAGAAAAGGGACTTTGTTCCCTGATTATACTGTTGTGTCTAATTTTGTTTTCTCCATGGGAGGATGGGTCCACTTTGAAAGATATTTTGATAATTTTCATTTAAGGAGTGGTCCCAGGAGGCCACATGACCCTGAGGGTTTCTTTGCCCTGTTTAGGCAACGAATTAAGGGTGGCAGTTTTGCACATGAGTTTAATTTTCTTGGGGACCTAATTAGGAATGAGTTTGATTTAAATAGATAGGAATTAAACAAGGAGAAATGGATTGCATATGAGAATTTGTTCGCTATGATGCATAAAATGGATCCAAAATATGATCCATTAATGGAGTTCACTCCATTCCACAAGAAAATTGACTTCTTGATGGATAAATTCAAATAGATCATGGGCACTTTGATGACCAAGAAGGTCAACTTGGAATTAGATTTTGGCATACAGCGACTAGAGATGAGGCCTGCAAAAACAAGGCCAACTTATCAACCCACAATGAACTGACATCTTTATAAGAGGAAGATGAGTGACAGTAGTAGTGGGGAGGAAGGAGATAAGAAATGAAATAATTGTCACAGATCAAGACATGCAGGTTGGTATTCCTTCCCCTCCTATATCAACCTAGTCAGTACTATTTGATATGGATGTGAAGGGAAAATGTGTGCAAGATTCCAGAATGGAGGCATGCAAGGCATTCTTGGATGATGATGCATTTGTGAAAACTCCAGTTTTCTTGCAATTGGTGTGGAGGATGAAATTAGAAGAATACCAAGAAAAATGCAAGAAGAGAAGAGAATTAAGGCCTGAAAGGTCTGATCAGGAGAATGATGATGAGGTAAAGGTTGAATTGATGGAGGAATTTGAAAGCATCACTCTTGAGGAATGAAGGAAATTAGTGACTCAACTTGGTGTCCTAATTTTTCCTGAGTGGGACATAGCAGATGCAGTAGAATTCAATGTTATTTTAAATTCCAAGCATCCCATATAGAATAGTGAGGAAGAGGTCAAGGCAACTATACAAGACTCTGCCTTTAGTGAGGAATATGAGACCCTGGCAATTTGGGAATTGGCACCCCAAGGAAGAAAGCCAAATGTTACTGATATTAGCCCAAACCTAAGGAGAGGGTTAATAATCAAGAGAGCTTCTAAAAATTCAACTAAAGAAGATATAATTTTGACTGTAAATGTGGCCAAATTGGCCAAGAAGATAGCTGAGAGAGAAGAAGTTGAAAAGAAAATCTTGATGGAGAAGTATAACATCATAATTGGAGAGTATAGTAGGATCCAACAAAGGAACAGTGAGCTAAAAACTTAGATAGGTAGAAGTATAGAAAAATAGGGGAGTCTTCCAGTGCCCCTAGTATCATGGCACTACCTTCTACATTAGGATCGGTACCTCCAACTTCTCCATTTTTTTTTACTCCGGGATCCCCCATCCAAACTCCTGCTCTCAGTCCTACATTAGAGCCAATTGGAGAAGAGATTGAATACTCTGTAGATCCCACTAAGAAGCAAATGCTAAATAAGATTATAGAGTTACAAGAAACTTTAAAAGCAAGTGAGGAGGGAGTAGTTTCCAAGAGGAATGAAGTTGTTGATACAGTTTTGAGGCACCTAAATGAAAGAGTTGATGGTAGATTACCATCAATATATTCTTTATATTCTTTATTGTTGGATGCAATAAAAAACATTACTAGGGATCAGGAAATAGTTTTTCGTTTAGCTGAGAAGTGGATCCCTAGGGCCAATGACCTAGATATCATGTATAAGGCCTCTAGATTTGATGCAAATAACAGACCCCAATTATTAAGGCCTACTCAATTTTTTGTAAAGTCTCTGCAAGGTTTTCAGGCCTTATCAGATGATTTGAGTAGGAAGATTAAGGAATTGGTAAAGAGTCTTGATGATTGGAGTGATACATCTTTACCAGACATATTAGATGCACAAGGAAATGTTAGATCACTACAGTAGTGGCAGGATAGGGCTGATGAAGTCATCAATGCACAAATCAAATTAATTTGTGATGACTCAGATTATGATATGTTGGCGAGGTGTATGGATAAAATCATTAATGCCAACACATTTTTAGTCTTTTGAAAGAGAGGTGAATCAATTAGAAGTAAAATACACACCTTACAGTGCTAAGGTGAATGAGGTGGTAATTTTTTATTGGCCTATGGATGAAGAATATCAAAGATGGGTGGATAAATATTTAACTGAGGAGGAATAGGATAGAATCGACTACTGGCGGTTAACAACTCAACAATTATGGTTGTGTCTTGATGGTAGTTTTGGTGCAAGATTTTGAAGTTTGGCCAATGCAGCAGCTTTTCTATAGCAGATGGGATAAACAAGAAGATTCTCTAGAGACTTAGTTGTTGTAACAAATTTTTGAGATTTCATAGGGTGGTCCAAATGACTGATGACATGTGTATTTCTGGCCTGATGCTTGTTTTCTCTTTCATTCTCTATAAGAAGGATTTCAAGGCCAAAAATATGGGTTAGCAAGTTAGATAATTTTGGTCAATTCTAGGAAAAGTTACAAAGAAAATTTTATAGCCTAATAGTTTTAGTGAAAATGCAATTTAGGTTTTGTGTCATTTTTTAGTAGGTTTTAGATTATTGGGAGTTTGATATTTTGTGACAGTACTGGCAGTTGAATTTAAAGAATTTATTTCAAACTCATGTCTCTCCATTGTATAATCATATCAGAATCTTGAATAAAATAATCAAAGGGTTGTTTCTCTCATCTCACTGTTGTGGTGTGTATGATTATCAATTTAGCTTTAATTCAAAGAATTAATTAAAGTGCTTGAATGGGATCATAGATGGGTATGTTTTATATAAGGATTAGATAAGAAGTAGTGAGTTAGAATATATTATGATGATATTGTAAGGCAATCTTATCAGGGATCTTACTTGTTATG
Organism: Sequoiadendron giganteum; assembly: GCA_007115665.2. Taxonomy (NCBI): domain Eukaryota; kingdom Viridiplantae; phylum Streptophyta; class Pinopsida; order Cupressales; family Cupressaceae; genus Sequoiadendron; species Sequoiadendron giganteum. The sequence continues at coordinate 73,296,133 of CM021110.1, forward strand.
TGTTGAATCTATCATAAACCTTTAAATGCTTATGAATTTGACTCCTCCAATGGTCTATGGCACTAATCTAGGTTGTACTTGTTTTTGAGGTTCAATATTTGTTTGTCTTTGTTTAGAGCTTGCTACAAACTGTAAATAAATGACTATCTTAAGTTGTGAAGTATTTTTGTAATCATCTCATGCTCCAAGTAGTTGATACTATTGATGAACAACCAATTCTATTCAGTATTATTGTCACGTATAGATTTCATTTGATTCATTAAATGCAATTAGTAATCATGATATCACTATTTAAATTGAAGTTAATTGATTATTTTAATAAAATTTAAATTCAAATTCAAATTGAAATGCAATTACCATGATTTGAAATGCATTTATATTTAACTTGGGGTTTGTCATTACTGATGTAAAATTGAGTGCAAGTGAACGCAGGAATAGGTGAACGTGATTGAAGGCGAGAACAATGATTGGGTAGAGTCATTTAGCCGTTAGACATTTATTGGTAGATGGAATCTCACGCACTCACTTAGATAATATTTTAATGCATTTTTTGTTTATCGTGTTTGTAAGTTTTAAATCTAGTTTTAATTTAAATTCTCAAAAATTGTGAAAAATACATGTTGATTTAAAATGACGATTTGGTTAAATTTGAGGAAATCGATTTAAATTAAATGATTGGATTTCTTGTTTATATATTTTATTATTGTTTGAAAATAATATGCTTGTATTTCAAAATTTAAATGGAATTGGCTTTTAATTCAAAATTTAATAAGATTTAAATGAATAAAAATGTTTTATAAATTTAAATGTTTTTAATTGAAAATATGAAAGAAGAAAATATTTAAAAAATTAGAGATTGAACAAAAATGTTAAACATAGTTATTGAAAAACAAATTCATGTGCAAATTGAACTTTTCATTCAAATCAAACTTCAGTTAATGAATTAAAGAAATATCTTCAATTAATTGGAAAAGCAATCAGATTTTAAATACTTGGAGTATAAAAATTGATCTAGAGATCAATCTAAAATAGGGGATCTCAATTCTTGTTAAAATGAATGCATGGAAAAGAAATATCATACTAGAAGAACTTTGAATTTGAGGGAGAGATCAGTTGGGAGAATTTCGAAATGGAAGAGAGACAGAAAAATCCATTTTTAGTGTTTTTGAGCAAAAACAAAATATGACAGTATTATTGAGGGAGAATTTATGTTTTTTGTGGCTATTTATTTGGATCTCACTTAACCCAGACGTAGCTTGGAGAGTGAGAGAGAGATCAGGGACTAAGGCCCACGTATTGAGAAGGCAAGGAGGCAGCCAAGGAAGGCACGCGCAACCACTAAGTTCCATACACCCCCATGCGCAAGAGACTGAAGAGGAGAGTTGATCTGACTCCATACTCCATGTAGTCAGGTATCCCATGCAACTGGCAAAGGAGTGAGTTACAGGCCAGCAAAGAAGCATGTGTAGAAAGGAGAGAACTCATACTCCCTATGCAGCCCATTAAGGAGGCTTGAGGGGACGTGGCCAGAGCAAGCTTCCCACCTCCCTCCATTCTTCTTCGCAGCCACTAAGACTCCACACAGCTACAACAAGGAGAAAGAATAGGAGCAGCCTTTCAAGGAGATCACACTCTCCTCACACGCCCAGGAAGCAAGGGGACTTAGGGAATAGAGGAAAGAGGAATAGAGGTCTTGGGTCAAAAAAATAAAATAAAAGAAAGACAAGTGTGCCAACACAAGTGGAAGGCAAGGGAGAGAGAGGAGAAGGAGTTAGGAGGATAGCAGATCAAGAAAATGAAAATTTGTCTGACTTCAACAAACACAAGCAACAGAGAATAAATAAACAGAAAATACAGAGGAGGCACACAAACAAAAATCATTTCCAGATCGAGAATTTAATAGGTAGGATCCTAAATAATTAAACAAATTAGGAATAGATTATAAATTGAATGCAATGTTATTTTACTATATAGATTTTGAAAACTAGCCAAAGAATTTTCTGTTACTTTGAAATTCTTTGAATTCTTAAAACGTGAGACTGTGAATTTTCTAGAAAATTATAAACAAGTTCCAAAACAAAAAAAAATTAGGGAGAAATTTGGTTTGAAACACTCAGAAACAACCGATCAAATCCAGGAAGAAATTCAAAATAGAAAACATCTTTTAAATTTAGATTTAAAAAGGATCTTAAACAAAAAAGTTTATTTTTGTTTTGACAGAAAACTTATTTGAAATTGGAATTGAAAAGAATTCAAACTGAAAACAATTTGATAGAATATATTCCAAATTGTAAAATGTTTTCGAAACAGAAGTTTTTAAACAATAAATTTAGCCTTTGAAACTCAAAATATCCAGAAACTGAAACTGAAACGATTTGTTTTAATAAATTGTTTTTGAAAAGTATTAAGTTATTTATTTATTTTTTGAAAGTATGAAAATAGAGAATAAATCATTTTAAACTAAAGTATGATTTTTTATTGAAAACGAAACAAATAAATTGAGAAAATAGAACAAAAGAACGTGTGCTCTTTTATGACTATTTTTATATGCATTTAATTTGCATACTGGAGATACACCTTCTTATTTTTTATTAATTAATTATTTGATTTTTTTTAAATGTGAATTTAATATCTATGGTCAAAAATGATGAAAGAACAATATTTTAAATTGTTTTTGATTGAATCATGACTTTCGATAAATTGTTTGTGAAATATTGTACTTGACTATTTAGACCATGCATGCTTGATATATGACTATGCATGTTATGTTTTTGGGAAAGTTACCTTCTGGGACAGGTGCCGAATATGGGTTATAACAGAGTGTAGTTTTGCTTTTCCAAAACTTCTTTATTTTTCCTGCATGACATTTTACTTGGCCAAGTAACTTACGGACTATTGAAATAGATGGAATTATTGAACTCTCTACCATATCCTAGTATCGAACTTGCTTGTTTCTTAAATGATTTAGAAAAATGAAAATGTTTGTGGTTTTATAGGTTATACTAGGAACGCACTAGATTACATCTTGCTCATAGACTGATTTTTGCTAAGCAATTCATGCAGGGTCAGGTATTCTTTGAATGATTTAAGAATTTAGGGGAAGCGTAAGCTTCAAGCTTGGGCGGAAAAAGCGCCTGATCCTTGTTCTCATCTTCATTATTGAAGATTTTTTGTTGGATTGAAGATCAAAGGATGTTATCTTCTTTATGTTTTATTTATTTTTGAACTATGTATAGAAGAGCTTAAGGCGACTGAATGCCCAAGTCTTGAATTGTAACTGAAATTATAATCTTCTATTGTATTATTATCGAAATTATGTAATATGACACATGTATGTAATTAGACTGAAATTGTATATGAATCTATCTTATCGAATTTATGTCGTTGTTTTGGAATCGACTGAATTTTAATGATGTCTAATGAATGAGTTGTTGACTTTGTTTTAAATATAAATGATTTTATTTAAAGTTTTGTCGAAGTTTAGAATTTAATATTTTCGCCCTTTACATTTGGTATCAGAGCAACCAGGTTGTGCACTGCAACCTATGAGCTCATTACGCAATAATGCGTAAAACTTATCAGAAGATAAAGGTTAAAAAGTTCTTGTGCCAGAACGGCAAGAGAAAGAACTTAAGGAAGTGAAAAGGAAGATGTAAGTCTTAGTAACTTGGGTCAATTGGGGCTAGTTAAAGATTTGTCCCTGGAATTAGATTTCCTAAATCAACAACGTATGATAAAACCTAGGATTGTGGAATATTATGCAGTCAAGTTATGAAGGAGTTATGAAGGAAGGTTAGGAAGAATAACCTGTACATACATGGCTCTAAGAAAAGAGAATAAGTAGGAATGATATAAACTGGATTGTACCAACCTACAATTGTAAAAGAGTGAGGAACTCTTGGATTAGTGTAAACACTACAGATCTACATATGCGAATTCAACATAATTTTAGATTGTTCAAAAACTAGGATATGAATGAATGAAGTATCCTCAAGGGTTGGGGAACTCATGACTTAAACTTTTGTGTTAAGATAAATACCTTGTTAGAAAAGAGTCAGTATCGAGGAATTGGAAAAATATCAAAACAATCAGAAGAAACAATCAATGATATGAGCAAGGTTCCTCCAATCGAGATCATTTAGGTTATTGAAGTTTTTGGGATCAAACAACTTATGAATAATGGTTCCAAAAGGGAAAAAGAAATGCAACATAGCTTTATTTGCCAGGACCCTAGAAGTTGCAAGGAAAGAAACACTATGAGTTAAGAAGTACATCAACAAAAGAGGTTAGTAAGTATGGATATTCCTTCATTAAAAAAAGATTGTAGAAAGAAGATGGCAATGAAAGGTCAACAATAAGGAATGAAAGACCTTTTCCAAGGAAGCAAGTGGATTACTAAAAATTTCAACGTAAGAAGAATGAAAGTTGCGGAAACACTAAAGGGGGGGGCAGGAAGAGAGAAAATTGACTCAAGCTAAGTACCCCACCCAACGAAACTTGGTTATGAATTATTTGCAATTCATAAGAACAATTAAGTCATAGATTTTATGACCACCAAGGAAAAATGACAAATGGAAAGGTTACAAACTATGCTCTGTATACCTTATGAGTATTTGATCTAAAGATCAAGGATATTATTATTAATGTCGTAGAAAAGGATAGGTAGATAAATTGATCATGATAAGGAAGATCACTGTCTATGGGATTGACAAGGAAGGATCTAAGAGACTTGTGATTGGAAGAAATTTTCTTGATACTTCTATATACTTTATATAGAGAATTTAAATAACGATGTTATTTTGATAAGAAATATATCCATGTCATGAAACAACTTGACTTTGAAGCTCACTATGCTAAGATACCTATGGACAAGAAAAAGGTTGGTTATTTAAGCCATTGAGATGAATTGTAAAATAAAGTAAGATGTGACGTTAGGTGAACCACACCAAAATCTCTTTTTGAGAATGATTAAATCACTTAATCACTACCTTAATTTTTAATGGAACCTTGGGTTAAAGATAAGCTATGTGGGACAAGAATTTCATTCAATAAAGAGAAATATCTAGTGATGAGACTAAAACCTATTAAGTTGGATTATGTATTGGATTATTCCTTAAATACCTATAAGTAGGAATTAAAATTGAATGAGTTGTACATTGGGTCTTGACTATAGCCATATAAGTGGAGAAATCTATAAACAATCAGACTAGTTAACAACTAAGGATTCCATCCTAAGAATTGGAAGGGAATATTGGGTTTAAGATTTGCTATGAGATTGAATATCAATGGAAATAATGAAACTCTATAAGGATAGAAGCATAGGAGAGATGCCTAGTAAGTTGAAGGAAGTTGTATTATTGACAAGACTTTATTTTAAGTGGCTCTTATATTAAAAGAGAAACACTTTCAAAAGGAAGCATTTATTGCCATGACAGAACATCATTGAATTTTCACTTAGCAAGAAATGCTGAAAATCTTATGAAGAAGAACATCAGAATTGTTACGTGTAATATTGAAGTTGAGACTCTCTTATAATTAAGAAATTCATAGAGTTGAATGCTTATGCTTGATGATTAGGTATGCAATTAAATTGGTTATTATCTAAAGATCAACGTGATTGAACGAGGATTAATACTCAAAAAGTAGTACCAGATTAAATCAGGAAATTAGATTGAGTTAAAGGATGAATTGCATTTTTGAAAATAATCCAAGGACAAAAGAAAATCCAAGGTGTGGATGTCTTGAGATAAATGGGAATTACCTGTGTAAAACCTATAACCATTTACAGGAAGAATAATAGTGGCGAAAGATCAAAATAGGTTATCACTTAGTCAAAGGATAGACTATTGTTGGATATAAACGAACCTATGTGTCCAAAATTTGGAAGATCCAAAAACGGAACAAGGAAAATAATGTCAGAGTTAGAACATCGGATTGACAAAGGGAATTATTGGATAAGGATCCACTATCATCCGGAAGAAGATAGAATAAGAAGTTGCATGGAATGTAGCAAGGAAATATCTCATATGCCAGGAAAAGAAGACCAAAAGACATCATTGGTAGGACATGTAACTCTCTTGAGATATTGAAGGAAAATGGTAGAACACAAAAAAAATTGATTTGTCGATGTTAGTAGAATTAACATAATGTTCTAGTGGATAGACTCATCATGAAACATACAATTTTTGGAAACTCGACTTATAGGATTATGGTCCTAATTAATATATAGTGGGAAGTAATTGCTTAGTAAACTTGAAAGGTTATTTCAGTTTAGCAAATGATGATAGGTTGTGAAAAACCAAAATCATACCATGAGACATTCATCTGAATAAATGTGCTTTATATTATTTTAGTCAAATAAGTAAATGGTGGACTAAATCTTGAATGAATTGTAAACTCTAAAATTGACGTTTGGACTATTATATGAAATAATGGAAACTCTAATAAAGCTGAAAAGGCTTGGATATAATCATATGCTTGATAAAATGTTAAAAAGGAAATAATAGATAGAAGTGATCAATTAAACTTAATTGATAATGAAGCTTAAGTGTGGAGTAGTATTAAAATTGATAAGTGTCTCGGAGCAAGGTTATGCTTGAGATAGACAAGTAATTAAGGTAAAGTACTTTATGGTAAGGATAATGAATGTGTAAGTGGTGGATGGACTTGGGTTATGAGTTGTCTAACAGTGTAAATTCAAGGAAAGGATTGGATCCATGATGTAGTGTACAATACATCGACATTCCTCTTCCATTTGGGTTATACTAAGGATAAATTCACGGACCAATGAATTTTGATCACTAAGTATAGATATTATTATATATTAGATGTATTTATGGAATAAAGCTCTTAGGGAGAGTAAGTATGTGTGAAGTGTATGAAATTTCCCTATGTGATAGTAAGGACACTTGAATCAAATTCTAGAAAGGACAAGATTACTGTATAGGATGACTGTTTTGTAAGTCTTACGTAATTTGGGAAATCATCAAAGTTGGCTCCGAGATTGGTGGGACCCTTTGATGTACTAGAAGTCATTAATCCAGTTGTTGATAGACTAGTGTTAACAGAGATAGAACTCAATACAAGGTCCAATGGGACTAGTATACTGAGGATAGTGCTACTTGGGAGGATTTTGAGATGATAGACCGTCATTTTCCTCAATTGATTTCATAGATTAGTATTTTATTTATGCAGAGATACTTGATACTCTGCTTTTTGATTCACATGTTATGAACTTCATAGCGTGGATGCTACTATTATTGTTTATGCTTATTTTTTTAAGAACTCTATTGTTAGTTACTATTTCATTATGATCGAGATAGTATGTTTACTGATTGAGATATTATGTTTTATTGATGGTGATGTTATGTTTATTGAATGACTAATAAGACATCGAGATGACGTCTCTTCCAAGAAGGGAAGGATGTCACATATAGATTTCATTTGATTAATTAAATGCAATTAGTAATCATGATGTCTCTATTTAAATTGAAGTTAATTGATTATTTTAATAAAATTTAAATTTGAAAATTGAAATGAAATTGAAATTGAAATACAATTACCATGATTTGAAATGCATTTATATTTAACTTAGCTTTTTTCATTACTGATGTAAAACCGAGTGCAAGTGAACATAGGAACAGGTGAACGTGATTGAAGGTGAGAACAATGATCAGGTAGATTCATTTAGCTATTAGACATTTATGGGTAGATGGAATCTCACACACTCACTTAGATAATATATTAATGCATTTTGTGTTTATCGTGTTTGCAAGTTTTAAATCTAGTTTTAATTTAAATTCTCAAAAATTGTGAAAAATACATGTTGATTTAAAATGACGATTTGGTTAAATTTGAGGAAATTGATTTAAATTAAATGATTGGATTTCTTGTTTATATGTTTTATTATTGTTTGAAAATAATATGCTTGTATTTCAAAATTTAAATGGAATTGGCATTTAATTAGAAATTTAATAAGATTTAAATGAATAAAAATGTTTTATAAATTTAAATGTTTTTAATTGAAAATATGAAAGAAGAAAAGATTTAAAAATTAGAGATTGAACAAAAATGTTAAATAGAGTTATTGAAAAATAAATTCACGTGCAAATTGAACTTTGCATTCAAATCAAACTTAAGTTAACAAATGGAAGAAATATCTTCCATTAATTGGAAAAGCAATCAAATTTTAAATACTTGGAGTTTAAAAATTGATCTGGAAATCAATCTAAAATAGGGGATCTCATTTCTTGTTAAAATGAATGCATGAAAAATAAATATCATACTGGAAGAATTTCGAATTTGAGGGACAGATCAATTGGGAGAATTTTGAAATGGAAGAGAGATAGAAAAATTCGTTTTTAGTGTTCTTGAGCAAAAACAAAATATGAAAAAGTATTTTTGAGGGAGAATTTATGTTTTGTGTGGCTATTTATTTGGATCTCACTTAACCCAGACGCAGCCTAGAGAGTGAGAGAGAGATCAGGGACTAAGACCCACGTATTGAGAAGGCAAGGAGGCAGCCAACGAAGGCACACACAGCCACTAAGTTCCATACACCCCCATACGCACGAGACTAAGGAGGAGTGTTGGTATAACTCCATACTCCACATGGCCAGGCATCCCACACAACTGGAAAAGGAGCGAGTTATAGGCCAACAAAGAAGCATGCGCAGAAAGGAGAGAACTCATACTCCCTACAAAGCCCGTTAAGGAGGCTTGAGGGGACACGACCAGAGCAAGCTTCCCACCTCCCTCCATTCTACTTCGTAAGCACTAAGACTCCATGCAACTACAACAGGGAAAAAGAATAGGCATGGCCTTTCAAGGAGATCACACTCTCCTCACACGCCCAGGTAGCAAGGGGACGTAGGGAACAGATGAAGGAGGAATAGAGGGCTTGGGTCAAAATAAATAAATAAAAGAGAGACAAGTGTGTTAGCACAGGTAGAAGGCAAGGGAGAGAGAGGAGAAGGAGTTAGGAGGATAGCAGATTAGGAAAACAGAAATTTGCCTGACTTCAACAATCACAAGCAACAAAGAATAAATAAACAAAAAATATAGAGGCACACAAACAAAAATCATTTCCAGATCGGAGAATTTAACAGGTAGGATCCTAAATAATTAAACAAATTAGGAATAGATTAGAAATTGAATGCAATGTTATTTTATTATATAGATTTTGAAAACTAGTCAAAGATTTTTCTATTACTTTGAAATTATTTGAATTCTTAAAACGTGAGACTGTGAATTTTCTAGAAAATTTTATGGAGAAATTTGGTTTGAAAACACTGAGAAATAACGTATCAAATCCAGGAAGAAATTCAAAACAAAAAACATCTTAAACAAAAAAACTTTATTTTTGTTTTGACAGAAAACTTATTTGAAATTGGAATTGAAAATAATTCAAACTGAAAACAATTTGATAGAATATCTTCCAAATTTTAACATGTTTTTGAAACAGAAGTTTTTAAACAGTAAATTTAGCCTTTGAAACTCAAAATATCCAAAAACTGAAACTGAAACGATTTGTTTTAAAAACTGGTTTTGAAAAGTATTAAATATTAATTTATTTTCTGAAAGTATGAAAACAGAGAATAAATCATTTAAAACTAAAGTATGCTTTTTTATTGAAAACAAAACAAATAAATTGAGCAAATAGAACAAAAGAATGTGTGCTCTTTTATGACTATTTTTATATGTATTTAATTTGCGTACTGGAGATACACCTTCTTATTTTTGATTAATTAATAATTCAATTTTTTTTAAATGTGAATTTAATATCTATGGTCAAAAATGATGAAAGAACAATATTTTAAATTGTTTTTGATTGGATCATGACTTTCAATAAATTTTTTGTGAAAGATTGTATTTGACTGTTTAGACCATGCATGCTTGATATATGATTGTGCGTGTTATGTTTTTGGGAAAGTTAGCTTCTGGGACGAGTGTTCAATATGGGTTATTAGAGAGTGTATTTTTTCTTTTCCAAAACTTCTTTATTTGTCGTGCATGACATTTTACTTGGCCAAGTAACTTAAGGACCATTGAAATAGATGGAATTATTGAACTCTTTACCATATCCTAGTATCGAACTTGCTGGTTTCTTATGATTGAGAAAAATTAAAATGCTTGTGGTTTTACTAGTTATACTAGGCACGCACTAGATTCCATCTTGCTCGTAGATTTATTTTTGCTAAGCAATTCATGTAGGGTCGAGTATTCTTTGAATGATTTAAGAATTCTGGGAAAGCGTAAGCTTCGAGGTTGGACGGAAAAAGCGCCCGATCCTTATTCTCATCTTCATTATTGAAGATTTGTTGTTGGATTGAAGATCAAAGGATGTTATCTTCTTTATGTTTTATTTATTTTTGAACTATGTATAGAAGAGCTTAAGGTGACTGAATGCCTAAGTCTCGAATTATAACTGAAATTATAATCTTCTATTGTATTATTATCGAAATTGTGTAATTGGACACATGTATGTAATTAGACTAAAATTGTATATGAATCTATCTTATCAACTTTATGTCGTTGTTTTGGAATCAACTAAATTTTAATGATGTCTAATGAATTACTTTTCAAATTTATTTTGAATATAAATGATTTTATTTAATGTTTTGTCGAAGTTTAGAATTTTCATGATTTTCGCCCTTTACAATTATCCTATTTTGTTGAGCTATTAAATGAGATTATTTGTTATTGTCGATGATTGTTTATAAGTATGGTGCAGAGATTATAAAAAAATTAATGGGATCACCCTCTCGGGTCTTGCAGAGCCTAAAGTATAGGAGGTTTTGTTAAAATCCTCATCAATTGGTCCAGGTCCTCCGAGCTGCCTTTGATTGGAATTGGCAATTGCATAGGTAGATTAGAAGATCAACCTGGTTACAGAAAAAACAACCAACAAGATAATCAAATATTGAGGATGAGGTGTAGGTTCTCCTGCACCAATTGGACAACATTTACCAGTTTGCAAATCCACAAAATCCACAATATTTAGGGCGTGATAGTCCCTCTAAACCCTCACTTTTCTCAAATTTCATGAGGGTTTATTGAAAACCCAATATCTAGACATCATACAACCTCAAAACCTCTTCCAACACTCTTAATTATACCTGCACAAACTTAATTGACCACCAAATTATGTTGCCCCTTGACTTTACCCACTTTTACTCCCTTAAACCTCTCTTTTTCATTCAAAATCCCTTTATTCCCAATTAGGGCATCATGCCATAACATACTTTGACCTCCCTTGTCCTTGCAGACCATTTGAACACATCAAACTCCACAACCTCACCCTATTTCCAACCTATTCTAACCTATTCTAACCTATTCTCAAGCAATTTCTTCTTTTCACCTCATCTATCCTTGCTTTTAAGGCCCAAATTCTAAATTTTGAATAGGGGCAGTGTTAGTAATCTCTTCGAATGCCTTTACCAATGCTATTTTCTTATTTGTATTTAGATAATAGACTCAAATGACCCCACACTAACTCAAAACTAAAAGAAAGATTACATAATGGGCTATCATGGCCTTATTTGATATTATAATGACTAAAACCACTAAACTAGACCTTCTTCATCAAATGGAGGAACAAGGTGCTCTGCACCAATGATCATACAATTTTTGTGTGGAATACTCAGATTTCTCAACCGTCATTTGTATGTTTCTCTTTTTCATTGTTTTGCATGCCATCATAAGGGATCAAGTCGATTGAACGCAAATCAAATCAATTCCGCATGTTTGAGTGTGAAAGAGGGTCATGCCTAGCATAAAACTACCTATCAGGATGCGTTGAAGCAGTTAGTTTGGTTACATGAATTGAAAAACTAAAGATGCACCACTTTACAACTTTACACTACTTTCATTTGACACTTTTTCCATCAAGTGAAAACTAGACACCACTGGAAAATGACTTCGAGATAACAAAAACTAAGAGAGGTTACTGTAGAGGGGCCCAACATGATCCCATAGGCTAAGATGAAGATTTTGTAAGTGTCTTGATTTCTGAGTAATAGCCTATCGAATTTTTCTTCCCTTTTACAATTTGGACCCTTAAGGGATCGATCCGGTTGAACGTAGCTCAAAGCGATTCAGTGTGTTTGGGTGTGAAAGAGGAACATTCCTAGCATAATAATACCTATTCGAATTTGTTGGAACAATCTATTTGGTCACACGAGTTGTAGAACAAAAATTGCACCACTTTGCAACTTTGCATTGCTTGCATTTGACACTTTTTCCATCAAGTGAAAATCCACCGCCACGAGAAAACCACTCTGAGATAGCCAAAATCGAGAGAGGATTTTATAGAGGAGCCCAACATGATTCTATAGGATGATACGATAAGCTTCTAAGTGTCATGGTATCCGAGTAACAACATGTTGAATTTTGCAGCCATTTTGCACTTTAGACGCTAAAGGGATCAATCTGGTTGAATGTAGCTTAGAGTGATTCCAAGTGTTTGGGTGCGAAAGAGGACCATGCCTAACGTAAAAATAGCTATTCGGATGCATTGGAACAGTCTGCTTGGCCACATGAGTTGCAAAACAAAAGTTGCACCACTTTGCAACTTTGCACTGCTTGCATTGGACACTTTTTCTATCAAGTGAAAATTTGCCGCCATGGGAAAACCACTCTGAGATAGCCAAAACTGAGAGATATTTTGTAGAGAGGCCTAATGTGATCCTATAGGATCAGATGAGAAGTTTTTAAGCATCATGGTATCCGAGTAACAACATGTTGAAGTTTGCAACCATTTAGCACTTTGGACTCTTAAGGGATGGATCTGGTTGAATGTACGTCAAAAAAATTTTGCATATTTGGGTGTGAAAGAGGACCATTCCTAGTGTAAACATACCTATTTAGACACATTGGAACAATCCACTTGGTCACACAATCCTATAGGATCAAACGAGAAGTTTCTAAGCATTACGGTATACGAGTAATAGCATGCTGAAGCTTGCAGCTATTTTTCACTTTGGACCCTTGAGGGATTGATCTGGTTGAACGTACCTCAGAGTGATTTTACATGTTTGGGTGTGAAATAGGACCATTCCTAGTGTAAAAATACCTATTTGGATGTGTTGTAATATTCTTCTTGGTGACACGAGTTGCAAAGCAAAAGTTGCACCACTTTGCAACTTTGCACTGCTTGCATTTGACACTTTTTCCATCAAGTGAAAATCTGTCACCACAAGAAAACCACTATGAGATAGCCGAAAAAAAGAGAGGTTTTTGTAGAGGGGCCTAACATAATCCTATAGGATTAGACAAGAATGTTCTAAACATCACGGTATCTGATTAACATCATGCTGAAGTTTTCAGCCATTTAGCACTTTGGACTCTTAAGGGATCGATTTGTTTGAACGTAGTTTGAAGTGATTTCGCATGTTTGGGTGTGAAATAGGACCTTTACGAGCGTAAAAATACATATTCAAATGCATTGAAACAGTCTTCTTGGTCACACAAGTTGCAGAACAAAAGTTGCACCACTTTGCACTGCTTGCATTTGACGCTTTTTCCATCAAGTGAAAATTCGTCACCACAGAAAAACCACTCTAAGATAGCCAAAACCAAGAGAGGTTTTCGTAGAGGGGCCCAACACAATCTTGTAGGATCATAGGAAAAGTTTCTAAGTGAAAGGGAATAAATTTTATGGGGTTTTTTTTGCTGCCCCTGTAGATTTTGATGGAAAAGGGCATGAAAAATGAGGTTTCACCCTGGGGTTTGATAAAATATTGCATGTAGAGGCTGGGTGTTTATCTTTTGAGTTTTTTCAGGTTATTTTAAGAAGGTATGAGGTGGTGCATGTTTTGGTAAGGTGTGGAACCATTCCTTTCAATAAACCCTCTTTATACTAGCATACAATAAGGGTTTTGGTTTGGCATGGTGGAGTGAGTTTCTCTTGAGACAAATTACGGATCTAAGGGTTTGGATACATGATAATTTCTACCCCAAAAAGTTTTTGGGGTTGTTGAATGCTTAAAGGTATGCTCCTTTGTAAATTAAGCCTAGTTAGCCTAACGAGGACATCGAAGAAGGTCATTTTTTATTGACATGTTCCAAGACAGTCGCTATTTATTTTGAAGTATGTGTTGTAACTCAATAATAGCTATCTAGATTAGTCAATTGTTTGTGAAGTAATTAGAGAAGTATTCCTCAAAACACCACTTGGAGACACACTTTTCACTTGGAAATTCATCATAAAACCCTGTAGCAGCAACTCCACCTTTGTTTCTTGAATTCCCCTGCACAGATAAACACACACACCTAAAACATCTTAAGACTAACTTACTCCACTAATCTAAACTATCAATTTCGATGGAGTAGTCATTATTGGTTATCTAGACTCTCAATTGAGTAACTTGAGATTCCCTCACTAAGCTTCACACACTCTTTTATAATGTCTTGAAATCAAAATTAATATTTGTCAAGATCATCAAAATAAGGATGTTGCATTTCTTTTTGGCTGAGATTCTCTTTGATGGCTCATAAATCAGCATTTTTTGCAACTTCAAATGAATAACTTGAAATTCCTTCACCAATATTTGCACACACTTTTCTAATGGCTTAAAATAATGATTGAGATTTGTCAAGATCATCAAAATAAGGATGTTGCATTGCTTTTCTGGCTGACATTCTCTTGGATGGCTCATATATCTGCATTTTCTGCAAGGGGACACAAATCACATTTTAGTGGGTTACTTTAAAATAGACAAATTAAAAGAATATGATAGCATTGACATCAAACAAATTAATGTGCATACAAGTATAAATTAATAATAACCAATGTGCATATACTTACAAATTAATCCAACGAACCATCTAGGTCTGCTCTACTCTTTATTATTTCAAGTATTGCCTCATGGTTAGACTCACAGACCTTCCACAAGGTCTTGTTCAAAGTTCTACCCCCATATTTGGTCAAAAAAATATTGGATGCCATGAAAAACTTTGAGTAATGAAGAATCTTACGATGTGTGTCAAAGTCCTGAAACAACCAATGTTTAACACTCAAATCTTGGTACCTTCTAAGCCACGTTCCATTAACCACAACTGAGCCTACAAGGTATTTGATGTTTTCTCCATCTATAACTGGGGCCTCCAATATCTTTTTGGCCTCAACACAATGACACAAGTAATAGTATGTTCCCTCTTCATTATCTTCATCTGCAATAACTGCATAAACATGCCTTGCATTGATATGTGCAATAAATCTCTTGAAATTAGTCAACATTACATATACACTACAAAGTAAGATAATGATATGGAATTTCAACAACTAAGCAAGTAGATATATCACCTAGTTGAACTAGATCTGATACGTGGTCAAAGTCGATCGATGATTCCATCTGTGTAAGTTCCAATGTCGTCAAAGGGCGATACATGTGAAGTGGGCTAATATAACTTGTCAACCATTTGTCAACCCGCTCCCCTGACTCACAATCATTCTAGGCTTGCATTGTACATGAAGAACAAAAGCATGCCATCTTTCGTGTATCGATACTCCATGAACCTGCATTTGAGATAAGGAAAGAGTGTACCTCACTCAATCCTGTTAGTGTAAAACAACCTCATATGGTGCAATGTTAGTATCATTCATCAACCAAAAAAATCTATGAACTGAAGACATAGCTTCAATACCTAGACCCATCGAAGCATTACACCACTCGACGATTGATTTTGCATTTGTCAACTTTGCACTGTCTTTATACTTTAACTCTTCTCATGCTAATGCTCTTTTCATGCATGCTCCTGCACCATCATACTCCCCCTTTCCATGCCCGACCTCACAAAATTTACACATATGTTGACCACCTGTAATGGCATGCATCCTACACAACTAGTAGAACATGCACGAGTTCTTCAACTATGTTGTACAGTTATCCAACCATATTATATGTTGGTTGTATGTTATACCCCTTTGAGCCAAACCACTGTAGAACATCTGGAAGCAACCTTGCATGAACTTTGGAGAATGTGTGTGATCATCAATAATATAAAAGTGGTACTCCCTCAATACCTTCCTTTCATCATTTGTACTATCAGATGCATGAATGAATGTTATGTGCACAAATATCGAAACCTATGTGGATTTGTAATATTGTGACTGCACCTCACGTTTTGGTTGTAGAGTTTAGTTCTCTACAAATTATACCACTGATACTATGTTTCCAATTGGAAATTTGTCCTTCCATAGTTTGAATTGTGTGTCCAACCATCAATCTCTATGGGTATGCATTGCATACTCAGATAATATATTTTCACAAAACATGGACATAAACTAGTACACTAGAATCTTCTCAATAACCAAATCACACCTTTTTGCTTGAGACCCATCTTTTGTAGCATATGCCACTATTTTATACTTCTCGAACTCTACTAGTTTTTGTCCCACCTCAAATCTCAACCCTCAACCCTTAAACCCTAATCCCTCAACCCCTATACCCTCTTACTCCCTCAACCCTCAACCCTTAAACCCTAATCCCTCAACCCCTATACCCTCTTAACCCCTCAACCCTCAACCCTTAAACCCTAATCCCTCAACCCCTATACCCTCTTAATCTCTCCACCCTCAACCCTCAACCCTCAACCCTTAAACCATAATCCCTCAAACCCTATACCCTCTTAATCCCTCAACCCTCAACCCTTAAACTGTAATCCCTCAACCCCTATACCCTCTTATTCCCTCAACCCTCAACCTTCAACCCTTAAAACTTAACCCCTCAACTCCTATACCCTCTTAATCCCTCAACCCTCAACCCTTAAACCCTAATCCATCAACCCTTATACTCTCTTAATCCCTCAACCCTTAAACCCTAATCCCTCAACCGCTATACCATCTTAATTCCTCAACCCTCAACCCTCAACCTTTATACCGTAATCCCTCAACCCTCAACTCTCAACCCTTAAACCCTAATCTGTCAACCCCTATACCCTCTTAATCCCTCAATCCTCAACCCTCAAACCCTAATCCCTCAACCCCTATACCCTCTTAATCCCTCAACCCTCAACCCTTAAACCCTAATCCCTCAACCCCTATACTGGTGCAGGAGCACCCACAGGTTGTCTAGGAACACTAGGAAACACTAGGCAATCTAATATAGGTTTGTATTTTTGGTATGTTTCAATGAAGGTCATGTTGACCATTGAGTAGGTGAGATATCTTAGGAACGTTTCTTGATCATTAGGATACTGTTTGGAAAAGCTTAGTGAGTTTTGGAACTCATTTGCATAGGTTTTCTAGAAATTTTTCAAAAGTTGGCAAATGGTGCATTTTTGGAACTTTGCCACAATGTAACTGGAAATACATGACCAAGGGAAGGCCTAACTATTTTGGAGACCTATATATGGTGTGCCTCGACCTAAAAACAAGGTTGGAAGCATTCAAGTTGCTGTTGAAGTTTTGAAATCAAGAAAACAGTGGTGTTTAGGGTGAATTTTTTGGTTTTTGCTTTGAATTAGTGTGTTAATGGATTGATCATGGCACTGTGAATTGGGTAGGATGTAGTGCAATTGGCTTCCAAGCATTGTGTGACATTATCTATTTAACTTGTTCAATTTCAAGCTTTTTTGGTAGATAGTTTGTGTTCTTGTTAGTTGCTGGTCTGACCGACAGTTTGTGAAGAATGGAGGTTTAGTTCACATTCCCACTGTACATACTGTACGGCCTCTTGGGAATTGTGACTAAGACTCCATGCTTGTATATATGGTAGGTGTAGGAGTCTTTAACAGTTCAGGAAACACCATGGAAGTCTTCTCCTAGGCGAGCCAGGCAGTGTCCGGCTAGGGAAGACATGGAGTGCATGGCACTTGATTTGCAGGGGTGATCATTTCCTATCAAGTCACAGTGTGGAGAGGGAAACTAGATGCCTTGCAAAGAATTGGCATGAAGGAGGAAGCTTCATCAATCAATTTGGTGAGAGAAACTCATGACAGTCTATTGTGTGGTCAGGGAAAGGGCTCAAAAAGGCCAAATTTGCTAAATTGAAGGTCCAATCTGTGTACGGACAGTTGAGGGTTAAGAACACTAAAATCTTCAAGTGGTAGGCATGTGGAACAGGAACCCCAAAGAAATATTATGTGTTATTTGGAAGACTTTGGAGTACTATCTTGTTTTCTCAGAGGAGGGCTAATTGGGGCTCCTAGGGCTAGTAGCCTTTTTAACCCTAAATGAGGGTTTGGTGGAAGCGATGCGAAAATGAAGTTAAGTGGACCCTCAAGAACCATATTGTGATGGTCTAAACCTATTAGAAACATCTCCACACCCCTACAAATATGAAATCTAGTATTGGGAGTAGGTTAGCCTTTAGGGTGGATTAAGGGCTAAGGGAAGAATTGCAAACAAAGCACCAAGGTTGACCTAGTTGGAAGAATATGTGATGGTATTTGGGTTGGAAAGGAGAACCAGGGGAACCTAAACTAGGAATAGGTCCTATAGGTTAAGGTGGTGAAATGAGACACTGAGAGGTCTTCCAAGGTAAGACCTAGAGCAGGGATCTGTGATTGATCCCTCCAACCTCCCTATCAGATTGGTATCAGAGCAGTAAAATATTTAGGATAGAATCTTGTATGTTAGACCTTGAATGCAGTGGTTCCACATCCATGGTGACAAACATTGAGTTGGCAAAGAAGGTCGAAGATCAGGAGGAAGACAATAGGAGATTGATGGAAAGACTAGCTCAACTTGAGCAAGCATTGAGTAATGTGCAGACCAAGGCCGAAGAGGTCAGTGATAGATTGGAAGGCAAGGTACCAAAGAGTGAAGAGATTGCAGAGGAAGACAAGACCCCTGAACCTAACCCTATTCTGCAAGAAGAATCGTTCTTGAAGGCATTGAAATATTTGAGTGGAAAAGCACTTGAAGGCATACCACTATTTAGGGCATGGAAAACCATTTTGGGTGTGATGGAGTCACTAAAGCATAGAAGGTGAAGGTGGCCAAATCTAGATTGAGAGGATCTACCTTGACATGGTGGAAATTCATTTAGACAGAGAGGGAAAAGGAAGGCAAGAAGCCTATTTCAACTTCGAAGGGTATGGTTGTCAAAGTGAGAGAAGCATACATGCCAAATGATTATGAGGTTCAGTTGCATAAGAAGATATAGATCTTGAGACAAAGATACCAAGATGTGAACACCTACATAGAGGAGTTTCAAAAACTTTGTATGAGGTCTAATGTTTCAGAAGATGAAAGTCTCAAGGTGGATAGGCATCTTAATAGCTTGAAGTGAAAATTTCAAGAGGAGATGACTCTTTTAAGTCCCAAGACAATACACCAATGCTACCAATTAGCCATTAAGATTGAGGAAAGAAGCAAGAGAAAACAAGACCAAGCTTCTAAGAGTAGAGGTAAAGGCAGAGATCAAAGAGGACATAGAGGTGCCTACCAAGGTAGAGGAACTGAACAAAGAAACCAAGAAGAATCCAAACTCACAGAGCATGGAAGTGAAACACCTTCTAGAGGAGGTTATGGAAGAGGTAGAGGACCTCAAGGAGGATTAAATAGAGGAAGAGGAGCAGGCATAAGCAACTCATACTTTGCTAGTATGAAATGTTATAATTGTGGTCAGGTAGGACATCTAGCTTATAGGTGCTCAGAGAAAGCATCTTCATCAAATACTGAGAAGAGAGTGGCATATGTCAAGAGGACACCATGAGTACCAAATCACTTGAGGTTAATCACATTGAATCAGAAATGGGGGAGAACCTGATGTTTAGAAGAGTGTTGATTAGACAATCGATCAAGGAAGAGCCAAAGCAAAGGAGAGCCTTATTCAAGGTAAGATGCAAAATCCTTGGAAAGGTGTGTAAGGTTATAGTGGACTCAGGGTCTACTGATAACATAATCTCAGAAGAGGCAGTAAGGAAGTTGAAATTGGAAAAAGTACCCCACACTAACCCTTACAAAGTGACATCGTTGAACAAAGGGCAGAGTGTTCTTGTTAATGAGCAGAAAATGGTGGAGTTCTCCATTGGAGGTTACAAAGATAAGTTGTTATGTGATGTGTTGCCCATGGATGCATGCCATCTTCTATTGGGAAGACCATGGCAGTATGACAGAGGTGTCATCTATGTTGGAAAAGAAAAAACTATCTCTTTCAAGAAGGATGGGAAGACATTAAAATTGCAATCACTGACAGATGAGGAAGAAGGATAATCAAAAACCCCTAATGTCTTATTAAGCAGTGGAAAAGAGTTCATTAACAATCTACATCAAGGAGGTGAAGGATATGTGGTTATGTTGCAACCCAAGGAAGAAGACAAGGCCAAGAAATCAGTCATACCAGAAGTAGTCCAGAAGTTGTTAGAATAGTTCAAGGACATAGTTAGTGATGGTACACTTGCAACCTTACCTCCAAAGAGAGCCATTAGTCATCAGATTGACTTCATACCAAGAGCTTCATTGCCAAAAAAAGTAGCTTACAAGCTCATACCAGATCAGAACCTAGAAGTGGCTAGGCAAGTGCAGGAGTTGTTGGATCAAGGATTAATTAGGAAGAGCATCAGTCCATGTGCAGTACCAGTGGTCTTAGCAACCAAGAAAGGTGGTAAGTGGAGATTATGCACTGATTCTATAGCTATAAATAGAATCACAATCAGGTATAATTTCCCTATTCCTAGGATTGAGGACTTGATGGATTGTCTTGGAGGAGCTCAGTACTTCACCAAGTTGGATCTAAAAAGTGGATACCATCATATCAGAATCAAGGATGGAGATGAGTGGAAGACAACATTTAAGACAACTGATGGGTTGTATGAGTGGAGAGTTATGCCATTTTCCCTCTCTAATGCCCCTAGCACATTCATGAGGCTCATGAATGAAGTGCTCAAAGAATTTACAAGGATATTTGTGGTGGTATATCTTGATGATATACTCATCTTTAGCAGCAAGAAGAGAAGTTAGCCATCAACCTAGAGAAATATGAGTTTTTCAAACAAGAGCTTGCGTATTTGGGATTTGTAGTGTCCTAAGGAGCATTGAAGATGGATCCAAGCAAGGTGGAGGCTATCCTAAATTGGCCTACACCAATCATAGGGACAAAAGTAAGAATTTTTCATGGATTAGCTCAATTTTATAGAAAATTCATAAGGAACTTTAGTGGCATATGTGCACTAGTCCTAGACGCAATCAAAGGTGGCCTAAAAACTAAGTTCAAGTGGAATCAAGAAGCTGAAACTAACTCATTTGACCCCAATTTCCGATGAAACCTTCCGATGAAAGCTATATAATCAGATGTATCGTCAGGCACTTGTGTGAATTTCCATTTTTTTTTTAAATTTTTACCCCAACGTTCCTCGGAATTTCAACAAACCATTGTTTTGTGTACGTTTCGATGAAGATCTTTCGCCAAAATTGTGATGGTCCTGCAAAGTTAAATTGTGGTGGGCATAAATTGAAATGAGCTCAACTATTTATTGTGATAGTGTTTTGCTCGACGATTTTCTTGGGGAAAATCAGAAGAAACTCAAGAAGATATCGCCAGGTTGAGGGAAGTCATTGTATTTTTCCAGAATTCATTTGTGAAGTCAGATTTGTACTTCCAGGTTTGAAAGCAACATCTCATCAGATTTCATTTATAGTCTTGTGCATTTTTAGAATTTCATTTCTAGATTTTAGACCTGGCTTCACAAATTCTTTATAAGGGAATTGTTTATAACTGATGGAAAATTCTTGATGGATTTGGACAAAGATTATATTTGCAAGGTTTCAATTTTATCCCTAATGATCAATTTGCAATAGATTTGGGAGCCATAGCTAGATAATATCAAAGGTGTTCGTTGTTTTTTTACTGTAACCAAGTTTATCTTCTAGATACATAGCATATAAAATCTCAGATAATACTGCATTACAATACCTTCAATCTATATTCTAACCCAATACTACTTATCAAATCCTTATATGAACATAGTCACCTATAACCTCACTCAAGCATTTTAACTAATTCCTTGAATT
Source organism: Sequoiadendron giganteum (assembly GCA_007115665.2). Taxonomy (NCBI): domain Eukaryota; kingdom Viridiplantae; phylum Streptophyta; class Pinopsida; order Cupressales; family Cupressaceae; genus Sequoiadendron; species Sequoiadendron giganteum. The sequence goes on from CM021110.1 coordinate 73,318,091, forward strand.
AAAGCCAAAATGAGAATTACACACACCATAATAGTGAGATGAACAGAATAACCCTTGATCATTTTATTCAAGATAATAATATATTCATACAATGGAGATACATGACCTTGAAATGAGTAATTTTCATTTAGATGCTAGTACTATCTTGAAAATTAAGTACCCATGAGACTAAAACCTACAACATAATGACACCAAACCTAAGAATAGTATCTTCACTATAATATCAGGCTCTTTACAAATTGGCTCTGCAACTTCAGTTAGACTTGACCTAAAGATATCTAACTTGCTAACCTATATTTCTGGTCCTGAAATCCTTCTTATAGGGAAAATGAAGGAGCAACAAGAATTGAACCAAAAATACACCTGTCACTGGTCACTTGGACCACCTTATGACATTTCAAAAATTGGTTACAACAGCTGAGTCTCTGGAGAATCTTCTTGTTCAGCTCGTCCACTAGAGAATAACTATTGCATTTGGCAAACTTTGAAAACTTGCACCAAAACTGCCACCAAGAGATAGCCAAAATTTGTTATAACCATAACTGCTGAGTTGTTAATTGTTGGTTGTAGACTCTATCCTATTCTTGTTCAGTTAAATACTTTTCTACCCATCCTTGATATTCCTCATCCGTTGGCCAATTAAAATTTACCACCTAATTTACCTTTGCTTTGTAAGTTGTATACTTTACTGCTACTTGATTCGCCTCCCTTTCAAAAGATTCCAAAAATGTGCTAGTGTTAATGATTTTATCCATACTACTCATCAGCATGTCATAATCTGAGTCATCACAAATCAATTTGATTTGTGCAGTGATGATTTCATCTACCGTGTCCTACCATTGCTACAGTGATCTAACATTTCCTTGGGCATCTACAATATCTGGTAAAGATGTGTCACTCCAGTCATCAAAACTCTTTACCAACTCTTCAATCCTCCTACTCAATTCATCAGGTAAGGCCTGGAAACCTTGCAGTGACTTCACAAAGTCTTGAGTATGCCTTAATTGTTGAGGCCTATTAGCTACATTTTGAGAATTCCATTTCCAGATTTTGTTGTGCAAGTTCAATATTCTGATTTTAGGAGTATAACAGTTGGAAATCATTGTAAAATTAGAATTTAATAATTTCTGGAATTAGCATTTGAAAGTGTTTTTTGGGGTCATTAACTTCAGACTATCTTCTCTTTTGTAGGGGTGGTTGCATGCCGATTTTTTTTGGTGTAAAATATCATAATTATTATATTTTGTTACCTATGTATGATTAAAAATTATTGGAGTACGTGTGAGTTTGATATTTTTTGAAGATCTAAATATTCAAGCTTGGTAAAGAAAAATCATGTCAGATAATATTAGTCCAGAACAAAATGAAGCGAGAGTTGCTAGATTGTAGGCTATGTTGAAAAGAAAAGGTGATGGGAAATTTTATTGTCCTTGTGATAATTGCAAGGGCTTAAAGACGAGAAGACTTTTAATTACAACAGCTGAGAAAAATTGTAGGCAGCATGGTCACATTGAAGGGGGGCATGATTATCGTCCATTGGTAAGTTGTTCATTATATGTGTTTATATTTATTGAATTTATAAATGTTTATATTGTTTTAACATTTGATATATATATATAAAATCACTTGATCATGATCATGGTTTATTTGTGTTTGTCATTATTATAAAGATGGGGCGCCCTAGGGCACATGATATGAATTATCACGGCCCAGAGAATGTGGTTTTGCAGGTAGAGGAACATGGAGCTGTGAATATCGAAGATGAAGTTAATGATCCTATGGAAGAAGATGATCATGCACCAGAAAACACAATTGAAGATGATGGTACAAATACATTGATCCATGACACATGTAGTGGCACATCTGATCATGTTGATCGAGATGACTTTGATGATGTTCATGATTTACCTGTACTTTAGAAGGCATACGAGCCCCTTTATGAAGGCTCCCAAACAACTCTTCTCTCTATTGTATTGTTGTTGGTGAACTTGAAGGTTATGAATGGTTTATCCAACATAGCAATCTCATGGATGTTAAGGTATGTCATATATGTCATCTTTTTTCATCTATTTTAATTGTTGTTAGTTCATCGCTAGTAAATAAAGGATGAAGTATGTACCTTTAATATTCTTTATATTAAGAAGTTATTTTTTGTTGTAGATTGATTGGTGAATTTTTGTTACCACCATCAAATATTTTACCTCGCTCATACCGAGATTTATCTGGCATTATGAAAGATATTGGAATGGAGTATCAAGCAATAGATGCATGTCCCAATGATCATATTATATATCATAAACAACATGAATTTGCAACAGAATGCTCAGAATGTCATATCAATAGATATCGAACAAATCAACTAACAAAAAAGGTGCCTCGCAAGGTTCTTCGTTATATTCCCATTATTCCACGTATGCAACAATTATTTAGGTGCAAAAGCTTAGCGCAATTTATGGATTACCATGTACATAATAGAAGTGGAGATGAGATTCTTTAAATGCCTACAGATGGTTCTGCATTTAGGGACATGGAGGAAAAATGGCCACACATTAAAGAAGAACCTCATAATCTCAAGCTTTCATTAGCAGCAGATGGTGTCAATCCATTTGGAGAGCTGAGATCTATTTACTCAATGTGGCCTGTTTTTGTTATCAACAATAACATTCCTCCATGGATGTCAATAAAGTGGGAGCACATAATGTTGGCAATGATTGTTCCAGGTATTTGTTTACATCAATTTTCTTTAACGTAGTAGCATCTCATTTGTCTTATTTGTTGCATAATGACTTATATGTTTTTTCATTTAATAGTCATGTACATGAATTTATATATACTGCAATAAAATGGTTATAGTAATTATATAATGTTTATGTTCATTCAACTAAGTAAGTACCAAGTTAAAGATATGAATGTATATATTGAGCCTCTTATCGATGAGTTACTAAAGTTATGGAATGGCGTCACTATGTATGACGTATCTAGACCAATAGGACAAAGACAATTTCAATTCCATGCAATGCTTGTATGGACAATTCATGATGCCCCAGGGCTAACACATTTTTCTGGTATGTTATAACATTCGACTACATGACTTTAACGATATTTAATTTTATGAATTAGATATCATGCATGTTTTTTAAATAATCTACTCATTATATATAATTATAAAAATTGACATATTTAATCCAATTATATATGATTTGCAGGTCTTCGAACAAAGGGAAAATTTGCATGTCCAATTTGTGGTCCAAAGATGAAATCTCGTCATTCAACAAGTTTAGGAAAGTAGGTGTTTGATGAGTATAGGCACTTCCTCCATAGAAATCATAAGTATCGAACTACTGAAAAACATCTTTTCAATGGGAAAGAAGAGACTACATCAAAACTGCGAAGAATGACACCTCGCCTATGGAAGTTGGAATATAATAGAATTAATTGCCAAGGTTATACATCGGATCAAATTGTTTATCTATCATTTATGATATTTTTTGAATTTTTATTTTTATTTTGTGTTGTGTTTACTCATGTTGTAATTGACAATGATTGTCGTTGTTAATTTGTTTAACTTATATGCTTTATGAAGGTCGTGAAGGCATTAATGGTCAACTTCCACAAGGATTGAAAAGTTATCCCAGACAATTTAGTAGGTTGCCCTACTATGAGCAGCTAAAAATTGTGCATTTGTTTGATACAATGCATATCGGAAAGAATATGATAAGAAACGTTATGAAAAATATTGGATGGAAGCCATGACAAAGAAAAAATTGTCAAAATTTGTAGTGACATTCAGGAAGCCAGTCATGCAATGAAAAATGTCATTCAATTAAATAGCGATGGAGACCAAATTAATATAAGTGCCCTTCCTTCGTTACTAACGGAGCAGCAACGCAATGCTATAAAACAATTCATACGAAAAATTCGATTTCCCACAGGATTTGCTGCCAACATAAACAATATCATAACAAAAAGAGGTGAATTTGGGTCAGGGATGAAAATGCATGATTGGCATACCTTCATTAAGGTAATTATTCTGGTATATTATATACATATTTGTATACTGCATGTACTTTTCAGTGTATTATGTTTACTACTTTTGGAAAAATATTAATGAAAAGATCATTTTATAATTGTTGTAGTATGTTCTACCTCTATCTCTCCCAAACAACTTCGACAACAATGTCAAGCAAGTTATATATGATCTTGGAAAATACATAAGGTAAGTAGCGATATTTGTTCAATTCGTTGTATATTTTTCTTAAATCTCATTAATATATTTGTGCCTTGAATCACTTGTAGATGGATGTCATCTAAAGAAATCCATAAAGAAGATATAAATTATTGGAAGAGAAGAATTCCTTGTCTAATGTGTGAAATGCAAAAGTGTCTACCTTCGACATTTTTCAATGCACAAGAACACTACCTCATACACCAAGTTGAGGAGATTGAATTGGGTGGACCTGTACACACAAGGTCAATGTGGATGGTTGAGAGGCACTTGAAATTTTTGAAGGATTTGGTTAGACAGAGAGCACATCCCGAGGGTTCTATGGTGGAGGGATACATGGTATACCAGACCATGGTGTACATTATTAAATATCTTCCTAAGTTTGTAGCAAAGATCCATGTAGATCGCATTTGGGATCCCAACTCCATTAACAAATTCAAAGGGGAGTACTTGATGGGGAAAGGTAGATTGAGGAAAGTGTCAGGTAATTATAAGATGGTCATGGAGATTAATAAGAATACATTTTACATCTTGTTTTTATGTATATTGTACTTATTTAATTATTAATCTTCAATATTGATCAATTATAAATTAAGGTCGTATACCATGGTAATTAACTAATTATACATCGTTTGTGAATTTCAATTTTTTTTGATACAGTTGGTCGAGAGTGGGATGCATTACATTTGTACGTCGCAAACAATCTTGATTGGATGATGGTATGGATTGAACGATGCCAACAATCTGGTCGTGCATTAACATGGGAAGGTGTGGCTTCATTCGTTAAAGAAGCTCATCATAATGGAGATTCCAATGTTACACCAAGGGAAATTGATTTAGCATATGGTTTAAGAGATAAATAGGTATGTATAAATATATTAATCACCCATATTATTTAATTATTTTGAATTATATTGATGTATATATATGTTGAGATTTTTTTCTTTGCATACATTCGGCCAAGAATAAATATGTTTATCAACTAACGATATTGCAATAAATTTTGCATGTTTGACATATTGCAGGTGAAACACCACAACGCTATGTGGTGCAATGGTCGTAAATTTTGAATCAAAAAGTTGGATGATATGAAGAAAACTTGTGATTATGGGATAACTGCAGTCTTCTAGGTGACTAATGTTTCATCTAGAAGCGACATACATCCAAAAGTCTTAGAAAATCAATACTAGGGGATTTTGGATGATATACCTGAGTGTGACTTTAAGTCCTTCAAATTAGTTTTGTTCGTCATCATATGGTACAAGCTACGATTGAATGAAAATGATCCCAAGAGAACTGTTATTGAATATGATAATGGATTTACCATGGTTAATACAAGGTATTTTGAGCGAGCTAGAAATGAGCCCTATATTCTTCCAAGCCAATGTGAGCAGGTATTTTACTCAGAGGTTCCAGGTAAAGCGGGTTGGTCATATGCTATTAGACATGATCCAAGAGGAAGGCCGGTAAAGTATAATGTGGTGGAAGAAGAAGATACTGAAGAAATAAAAGATGATGTAGATGATGATCAGGATCAACAGTTAGTTGATGATGTGCTTGACGAAGATGTCGAAGAGGAGGAACTAGATCATGATGATGTAGGATTTAATGTTCATGAAGATGATATCCATGTGGATGATTACATTATTGAAACTGATATCAATGACGATGATGATGATATGACCAATCCTTACAATTCTGAATCTGGATTGGATGATATAGACAAAAAGTTGGATGAAGAAGAAGATCAATGACATTAATTTGTATTATCTATTTGATATTAATTTCTTGAAAGAATTATATTTGACTTATGTGGTTACATAATTAATTAATGATGTTTTTAATTTTAATTATATTTGAATTATATTAGAATATGTTCAGTTAACAGATGTAAAAAATAAAATGGATAAACCAAAAGATGAAAGCGTGAGACCACTGCCTTGTTGGGTGTATGGAGTCTAATGAAGATCTATAATAGTGTAATCTATGATGGCAATAATTCAAATTTTTTGGCACACAGATGTAGTTTATAACTTTTATAAATGTGCAAGTAAATGACTGACAAACTCTACCTGAGATAGAATGACAATCCTAGTTATGTGATTCTTCTTATTGATCCAATTAATACTCTTTAGTTACTGTGATTGACTAGAAGGGTTTAATCTTTACTTGAAAGAACCAAATAATCACATCACACAAATACAGCAAATGTGTATCGGTAAACTAAATATATATATATGCTTGATATATCAATTTAAATAACAGAAAAGCATTAATAGTATCAACTACTTGGAGCATGAGATGATTACAATGACATTTCACCACTTAAGATAGTCATTTAATTTGCAATTTGGTAGCAAGCTCTAAGCTAAGACAAACAGACACGGAACCTTACAAACACATACGATTTAGGCCAGTGCCATATACTATTGGGGAGTCAAATTCACAAATATTTAGATTTCCATAATAGGTGAACAAACACATAACATATAAGATCTCTGACAATATTGCATTACAACAGTGTCAATTTCTAGCCTAACTCAATACTTCTTATCAAATCCCTTTACAAACATATCCATCTATGACTCCATCCAAGCATTTTAATTTACTCTGTGAATTAAAGCAACAATGGAAATCATACACACCATAACAGTGAGATGAATGCCATAACCCTTGATTATATTATTCAAAATTGTGATATGTTTATACAAAGGAAAGCCATGAGCTATAAATATATCATTATAACTGAAATGCTAGTACTATCATGAAACATCAAACCTTCATTTTGTTGGAACTGTCAAATTTTGACAAATTCATTATTTCTTCATGATTATTAGTCTCCAAAAAAATATTCATAATGCAGACAAAAAAATCTTCACATAGCATATTTTACCAAAATTCGATTTAAAATTGTGCCATAACGCCCCATAAATTTCATCTGACATTAAAATCTTTACATATGAAAATATCGGCATAAGTTGATGCAGGTCTCATCGATGATAATATACATATCCTAAATGTGTTGGCAAGACATCACAAGCGTCACACCGATCAAGTAATACACAAAGAGAATGTGGGTTTGTATATCATATCGGCAAGAGAAAAAGTATCGGCGTGACGATGTAAGGTCACATCGAGCTAAATTACCTTTTACCGATTGGAGTAACGTAAAGTCTATTGGAGAGACCTTGGTCATCGGAGAGAGATTTTAAAACACTGCCTGTAGCGTTATTAGTCTTGCCAATAAAGCAAGGCGAGGACTCACTCAGTGAGACAAACGATACCAGGGAGAATTTGGAAAGTCTTACCGACCCCTCGGGTTACACCGACAGAACTGAGCATAGGAAGATAAAGGGTGTCGAGAAGACAATGCGCATGGTCTCGCCGAAGAAAAAGTCTATCGGTGAGACATGTCACCGTGGGGAGATCTAAGAGACATCACGGCGAGTATCATTTTGTCGAAAAAAAAAATACTTGGTCATGGCGACATAAGTCAATAAAGTGAGCATCTCGGTGAGACGAAAAGCTTTTGGAGTAAGGTGAAGAACTGTTGGCCCGATTCATTAAGTCTGGGCGATAGTTTTTTCGGTGAATGTCATGGCAATAAAAAAGAAAAAAGAAAGAAACTATCAGGGAGACTTGTGATGTCGGGGAAACTGCAAGACGTCTTAGCGGATGGGTGAATGTTGAATAGGTGGATCGGCTAGAGGTTTGAAATGTCTTATCGATGTTATTGTATTGGCAAGACATCAAACGGGTCATACCGATAAAGTTATACACTAGGAGAATGCGGGTTTGTATTACTTATCGCCATGACAAAAGGTATCGATGTGACGGTGTAAGGTCATATCGAGCTAAGTTACCTTTTACCGATTGGAGAAAAGTAAAGTCTATTGGAGAGACTTTGGTCGTCGGAGAGAGATTTCAAAACACTGGCCGAAGCGCTATTGGTCTTGTCGATAAAGCAAAAGGAGGACTCAATCGGTAAGACAAACGATGCCAGCAAGAGTTCATAAAAGTCTTACCGACCCCTCAGGTTACACCGATAGAATTGACCATGCGGAGATAAAGGGTATCGATAAGACGATGCTCGTTGTCTTGCCGAAGAAGAGGCGTATCGGTGAGACATGTCACCGCGGGGAGATCTAAGAGACATCACAATGAGTACTATTCTGTTGCCAAAACAAATTGCTTGGTATCAGCGACATACTCGATAAAGTGAACATCTTGCTGAGATAAAGTACTTTCAAAGTAAGGCAAAGAACCATTGGCCCGATTCATTAAGTCTGAGAGATAGTTGTTTCGATGAAAGTCATGACGATATAAAAGCAAAAGGAAAGAAACTATCGGGGAGAATTGTGATGTTGGGGAAACTACAAGATGTCTTGTTGGATCGGTGATCGTTGAACCCTAATGTGACAGTGAGAATTTCGAAAAAAAAACTTGCAGCATTCATGTCTCGATCAGTAAAGACATTAATGGTGCCACGAAGCATAGGAGATTTTGCATATCAGGGTATGATCAATTGAAATCATTGTCTCACAGAATTCAAAGCGAAGGAGAACAAGGGAACCAGCAGAGAAATTAAGGCATTCACCTGGCTTGAGTTTGGAAGAAGTTACAGTAAGTTTCTCATCCTCTCAAAATTCGTAAAAATTTGAATTATGGAAGGCACTGGTTCAGGAAAACTAAAGTGAAGAAAATTCGGGGAGGGAAGCCAATCAAAAGAAAAAAAGAAAAAGATTGAGTTGTAACCAGAAGGTACTGGAAGGAAGCTAAATCAAGACCTCATAGACCAGTTACCTGGTTCTGGACCTAAAGCTAGGCGTTTTGCATAGCTCAAAGCGGAAATTGACAAATTGGATGACAAATGCAAATTTATAGGTGATGTTTGGACTCCGATTAGAGGCTATGAGTTATTCAATTTCCATTACCACAGGAGAAATCGCTTTGAGCTAGTATACAATCCATGGAGGCTCAATTTAGGGAAATTAGTGTGCCCTAATGTTTTTATTAACTTCGAACTGGTAAAATTGTTGGCCGGACACTATGATTCGAAAAAGAAAGCTATATGTGATTTGTCAGGGAATCCATTGATACATGTATCTGAGAATGCAATTGTTGAGGTTATCAGAATGGAGGGAATATGTAGTGACAAAGTAGTGAGTGAAGAGCTCGATAGTGAGTTCAGAAGGATGGACACCATTTATAAAGGGTGGAGGTTACCTCTACACAGAATTAGGTGTCATGGAAAACCTACTCCAATGGAAGACAGTGAGGGGCCACCCTTTCATGTAGACCTCTTCAAACCTTACCTAAAATATACTTACTACTCAGTGGGATAGGTATTAGTTATGGAGGTACCTGAGGATATGGCGGTTGTGCCCATGGTGATTTCTGTAGAAATTTAGTATCACAATTCTAGATCATTTGACTATGCTACACATGTTTTTAAGGAGCTAGATGTAGGTTTGATGGCGATAAAGAGTGGTGCTTCTATTCTCCATCTCAGAAATTACTCATTGCTGATGCACTTAGTGTTGTATTTTGGACAAGAGTTAGGTTTATGGCCCCAAGAGCTGAGGATTTCACAATCCAACAAGGAAGGTGGGCCATTGCCTGTTCAATTATGGATTGTTGTTTGGGACAATGGGTTTGCCAATTCAAATTTCTTGCATTTTGAAGAATTCTTTGTGAAACCCTTGTATAGATTTTTTAGCCATCCTTGTGATTATTCTTTATCTGAACAAGTAAAAAGGTTTCTTAGGCCTAGAAATTACAATGGACCAATTAACCACAATTGGGGGGATTGGTATTGCTTAGAGAATGCCACAATGATTAGGGTTTATGGCTTTGAGGATACACCTTTCATTCTGCCCAGAACTATCCTGGATAGAATTGCATACCTAGAAATTGTTAGGCAAATGGATTACTCCAGTGTTATGAACTTAAGTTCATATGGGAAACAAGTTTTTATGCCCAGTACATTGTGTTTTAGTGATTTCACTATATTAGCCAAGGAAGGTTATGATCTGATTCTGGACAAATTATTGCACTACAACATGAGAAGAGCACCAGTGAGAAAGAACTTTGATCCAGAAGGGTATATCCACTCTGCTTGAAAAAAAGTAAATCTTCGAGGGTACCATCATGTGCCCTTTAAATCTAATGACATAATCAGAAACTTGGAGGCAGAGGAAGCTGAAATTGTGATTAAAAAACATAATCAGGAGTTGGTGGATGCTGAGTTGTTATCCTCCATTAAGGGGATTTCAAAAATAAACAGGCCACAAAGCTCATCTGGGAAAGTTTCAAGAATGAAGACTCAGGAGTATGCCTATGTTGCTAGAGAAACAGATGTTGAGGAAACCATGGATGTAGATACAAGACATGAAGACTATAGGTCTTTCATATCAGATGATAAATTTATAAAGACCTCAGAGTTGAAGACATTTTTATATAAGCAAAAAGGGAAAGAGGTAAGGGGAAAGGTTGACAATTTCACTCCAGGGAATGAGGATCAACTATTAAAAAGCTTAAAGGATGAAGTAGACAAAGAGATGATTGACATGACCCTTGAAAAGGGGAGGGAGCTGCTTGAAAAGGCAGGTGTTATGATATTTCCAGGTTTGGATATAAATTATGCGTTATTTTTTGATAGTTTCTTAAAAGATAACAATGCTACCCACAAGCTCAGTATAGAGAAGGTGACAGAGGTATACACAGGATCAAGATACAATCCTGATGATGAAACATTGATGATTTGGGCCTTGTATCCTCCTCACAAGAAATCAATTGTTATTGATACTGAAAAGGCATTCGAACATGTCATGACCTTTAAGGCTAGGGAGGTTGATCCTGTAGTGACTGCTGATATTGAGATAAATATAGCCAAGTTGAATAAATCCCAAATCCAAGCATTGATAAGGGAAAGGGAGATGTACAAAACCAATAATGAGAGGATGTTGAGAGAGAATGAACGCTTGAAAGACTTGGTAGGTGGTGTAACATAACCAATAAGGATTCTCACTTGAGGTGAGAGTTCACAGAAAAGAGACCATTGGGAAGGGTCAACTGCATACTCTCAAGGGAGAATGGATGCATTTGCTGCAATAATAAAAAAAAAGGTAGGTTGTTTTAACCACTTGGTTAAATAAACTATGGGGAAAACATTCACAGTACGTAGATGCAATAAAGGAACACAGGAGAGTGGATAGCAAAATTCAGGAAAGAATTGAGGAATTGGAGCAGGACACTACTAGTAATGAAGAGATTGAAAATGCTAATTGTATTATGGATAGGCACAGGGATTTCTTTGAGGAGTTACAAGGGGATATGCAGGGATAGACAGAAGCTGCCGAAGATAGATTGACCAAGTTATGTGATGATGAAGGGAAAATGAAGGAAGTGACTACATGGAAAAGTGAGTGCGAAACAATACTCCAAGGGATGCTGGAGACAACCACTGCGAAAGATGTGATATTGGATGCAACATGTGAGCAAAATGAGCAAATGATAATGATGGAGATTGTGATCCGTGATGTGTTGGGAGATGTCGACACTCATGAGCACTAGGATTATACGGAGCATATGTCTGTAGTCCATTTGTGGCTCAAGAGAAATTAGTTAATAGTGGATTTGTTAAACCTTTTACGCTTTAAACCTTTTTGAAAAGGCACGTCCTTTTGCAAACTGATGTATAAGTATCCGTTGCTGGATAAATGTAAAGGGGTAGAAGATAGAATTAGAATAGGATAGAATGTTGTAAGCATTAAATTTTCAGAAATGATGACATTCAAGGAGACTATGTTGCATGTATGAACTTTGAAGGAGATAATGAAAGACTGTTGATTTAGTGGCTTCATTCTGGTATCAATTGTTTGTTGGATTCTTGCGATTATTTGATTATCTCCAATCTGATGTTTCTTGGTTGTTTAAATTGAAGTATCAAGTATATATTCGATTTATCAATACACATTTGTTGTTTTTGTGTGATTTGGTTTATTGGATTCTTTAAAGAAGAATTAAAATTCCTTTGAATAAATTACAGTAATCTAGGAATGCCATTTGGATCAATAAGAAGAATCATATAATTAGATTTGATATTCTGCCTCAAATAGGGTTTATCAATTACACTCTTGCATGTTTATACCAGTTGTAAACTTGTAGTTATATGCCAAACAATTAGAGGACCTGCTAGATGGAAACCATTCATTAAAGGCTTTCATTTGACTCTATTTTACCCAATAAGGCACTGGTCTCCCTTATTTACATTACATTAGTTTTATTCATTTCATTTAACATCTCTTAATTGAACATATTAATTCATACCTTGATATTGCATATACAATTTATACCAAAGTAGGATCATATCTTTCCACTATTAAATTTCCATTTGTGGATAGTTAGATCAAGTAGGAAACATAAATTGAACATATTAATTTAGTATAAGAGTCAACCAATCATATGGAAAACATAATATGAAGATGAATTTTCTCAAATCTTGTGGTTGTAGATGCCCTTTTGAAATCTATACAAAATGTGGGAGGATAGACAAAGCTCATGAACTATTTGACACAATGCCTTGAATAATTGTAATCCCATGGAATACACTCTAATTAGAAAAGTCTCATCACTGCCCTCATAACAATATATCAATTTGTTTTAGTGTCTATTGTTTTATACCCAATTTGGGACATGGGGTATAACAAAATAGACACTAAAATAAATTGAGAGATTACAATTCTTTGAGACATTTTGTCAAATAGTTCACAATCTTTTTCTATCCTTCCACATTCTGTATAAATTTTAAAAGGGCATCTACAACCACAACATTTGAAAAAATCATCTTCATATTATGCTTTGATGGATGTCTATACCTTGTTCCAAATCTCCCATATTAAGGAAACCAATAAGGATTTTGGTGAAGGTTGTGGAATTTTTCTTTGCATCTACCAATTGCATTTGTTTGAAAGTTTCTAAAACCTTTTCAACAAATCCATTATGTGTATATTCTAAAATCATTATAGTACACAATTTCACATTTATTTGGCTTTGCATCTACCAATTGTATTTTCTTGAATTTCCCTACAATATTTTCAATGTAGATCTCTTTTGTGGATATCTTATAGTCCTTCTAGTCCACATCACTTTGTTTTTTGAAGAAATTATTACCATATATTTCTTATTTATGTTCTAAATTGGATACATGTTTATAAGTTTGATATTACAATTAATAATATTAATTTTGGCAAGACATTAAAAGATTTTGTTGATTTTAAAAATATATGCATCCCAATGTAAAAATGCCAACAATGGAAGCAATGATTGTAACACATAATTTTTGATGTAGTATCCAATTCAAAGGATGATGTTACAATTTAGGGTTATGATTGGGTATTTAATTAGGGTTAGGACTTAGTGTTTGGGTTAGTGTTAGGTTTAGAGTTAGGGTTAGGGTTAGGAAAATAATGTTAGGATTAGGGATAGATTAGGGTTTATGTTTTATAGTTACGGTTAGATTTAGAGTTTTGGTTATGGTTGGGATTAGATATGAAATTAGGGTTAGGGTTTAGGATTACAATTAGGGATTATAGTATTAGAGTTATATCTAGAATGAAGTTTTAGGGTTATTGTAATTATGATTAAGGGTAGTTTTTATATTTGGCTTAGAGTTGGGGTTAGGATTAGGGCTAGGGGTAGGGCTAGGGTTAAGTTTAGGGATAGGTTTAGGGTTATTAGAGTGAATGCAACTAATTAATAAAATAAATAATATTTAGGGTTAGGGTTGGGTTTAGAGTTTTGGTTGTGGTTAGGGTTATAAAGATAGGATAAAGGTGAGGGTTAGGGTCAAGGTTAAGGTTTCAAGAAAAAGGGTTAGATTATGATTTGGATTACCCTAAACTCTAACCACAACCATAAACCTAATCCCAAACCTAACCCTAAAGAAAACACATAACCTAACCCTAATTGTAGTGTTTGAGGCTAGGCTCAATCACTATATAACCTAACCCTATATAAACTAACACATAACCTAGCACTAGAAAAAATTCTTCTCCCAAACAATCTCCTCTACTTCTATTCATGCCTACTAGAGTTGCAACATTCAACATTGGTGCTTCAACCATTCATTCAAAGCTAAGAATTTGAAAGCAGTGTTCATTTGTAATATAATTAATCATTTAACAATATTATAATTATTATTAATCTAATACAATATTAATATTATTAATAATATACCAATAATATTAATATTCTAATATAATTACTATTAATCTATAGATTGTATATAATCTTAATATATCAAATATATCATTATAATTCATATAATGTAATATAATATTGTTATATAATATATTAATATTATAAAATTACTATTAATCAAAGTGCTTTAATATTTATGTCGAGTTTTAGTACATTATATGACAGGTTACTAAAGCAGCTATGAGATGCACGTGCTCAAAATCAATGGTGATGTTATAATCTTGATGAAAAGTTGCTTAACAGTTATGTTCAGTGCTGGTGACTACTATGAATGAACATAATTGCTGATGGTGGAGATCAACGGTTGCCGACCCTCACGTGATAGAAAGATGCAAGGTGTTTACTGATTGCGATATCACGGGTGAGCACCACGTGTCTTTCCTTGGCAATGCATAATGTGGTGGGCCCTTGGTTTTGAGATGGTGATTACATCAGCCTTTTGAAGGCAATCATTCAATAACTTCTCAAACACAAGAAGATGTGATTTTGGCCCTATTAGGAGAAGATTTAAAAGTTGATTCTAGAGCTGAGAAAAATTATCATATTAAATTATGAATCCCCTTTATTTGGCAAGGAGATTCCATGTGTGTTCAAAAATTCTTATTGCACACATTTCCATTACTCATGTTGCTAAGAACCTTGCAAATCCTCATATTTGAAGATCGAAAAAATCCAAAGGTATATTTTATGGCCTCCCTTTAACCAAGGAAAATGGTTTCACAAAGTATCCTAGGAGTTTTATTATTTCCCTCATGACTATAATAGGCTTGGATTACTTTATATTCACTACTCTAAATGGCGCCATAATAGGCTTTGCTTGCTTTATATTCACTACTCTAAATGGCGCCATAATTTTTTAAAATTTAATTAACATACTCTAAAACCTAACTAAAGCAGGTTGTAGCTCGTCAAATTGGACAAGTGAAAGGTCAATACTAGCATTGAGGAAGACTTTGGAGGAGTGAAAACAAGGTCAATACCAGCGTCGACGAAGAGTTTGGAGGTAAAACAAGGTCAATACCAACATCGAGGACCAGGTTGAGGGCACTCAGGGAAAATCGATGACCAAGGGACAATGAGTACTGTAAGTTTGGCACCCCCATTCTCTTTAACCTGCAATTTTCATGCCTAGTTTCCAAAGATCTTCTCA
This sequence comes from Sequoiadendron giganteum, assembly GCA_007115665.2. Classification (NCBI taxonomy): domain Eukaryota; kingdom Viridiplantae; phylum Streptophyta; class Pinopsida; order Cupressales; family Cupressaceae; genus Sequoiadendron; species Sequoiadendron giganteum. Next base: position 73,333,729 of record CM021110.1, read on the forward strand.
CACATTGGCCCCCCCATTCTCGTAAAATAGTATAAGATAAGACAGGAAAAATAAAATAGCTTTGTCTTTCACATTTTTATAGTGATTACTAGAGGCACATAGACCAATTCTTCATAATAGAAGAATTTGATCATACTTTTCCAATGATGCAACAGTTCAACTTTGGGGTTCATCATTTAGGCAATGACGGATCCCTACTCTTTCCATATGCTTTTTCCTTTCTATTTCTTCAAATGTATAGTTTATGTCTTATATATTGAAATAGTTATTCCCAAAACTTGTGCGGGACACCATAAATTTGTAATTATCAATAAAATACATTTGTGAAAATTTTGTGCAATATTTCTCTTGTATAAATTTGCATAATGAACTGCAATTCATTTGATAACACTTTTGTGTATATGAAAGGAACTTAGTAGAATTGAATGTGTACCTTTATATTTATTTTTGCAAAAACTATCCCAACATTACTTGATTGAGTTAGAAGCTAAATTAAATAAAAAAATTGGTGACATCTTCTATATGTTTGCCTTCTAAACATCCTGACCAGTTGACTAAACGTATCCATTGGGCATGGTGTCGACTCTTGAAACTTGACAAGACTTGAGAAATAGTCTTGCATAATGTTGTAACTCATCCAAAATAGTGCATAACACCTACCAACCTTATTCAACCTACCAAATGACTCAAAACAAACTAACTGTGCAAACAAAACTTATTCACTTAAAACAAAAACTATCCTAACCTAGACTAACTGAGGAGAGGAATACCTAAATAAAACCATTAACTGGTTCATGAAAGTAGCTACCCTTTCTTTGCAACTTGTAATGCTCCATATGTTTGTGAGAATCAAAGAGGAAATGAAGAAATGATAGATGTTTAACCAATTATTGCAATGCCTCATAAATGGAGAAAACAAATCCACAAATCCACTTACCATTCATGTTATCTTAAAATGGATAGGATAGTTGGGTATGCTCTCTTTCAATAGAGTCCTCATGCTTGGGTGCAATAATGACTTGTGATGCATTGCTAGTTTCCATCCTAGTTAGATGCCTGATAGGACATCCCCTTGAAAGATTTAGATTGGTTTTTCCTTTTTCCTCTTTTGGTGTGATCATACCCTTCATCTTACTCTTATGGTGCTCTTTTGGTACAAGAAATTGATTTGGAACTTCATGGTTTTCTTCTTCTTTCAAAGAACCCAATAAGGTTGATATAATATTACCATGACTACATTCTTCAAACCTTTCTACCTTTTTTATGGTTGTCCTGTTTCATGGCTAAGTTTAGACAAGAGAGAAGACAATTTGAATGATTAGAAATAACATCATTACCTTCACCTTGCATGATAAATTTCCATGTTGATTCCTCATCCATGGTCAATGGACCATCCTCTTCCATTAAGATAGCTAATAACTCATCAAAGCTATCAGCTCTTGGAAGGCTCTTAGGAACAGCTAGTCCAAGCTCAAAATCCTCATTAGTACACTCCAAATCAGGATTTTCTTCTTCAATGAGTGAAGGTAAATGTTCAAACAATGTAGTAGTCTCTTCCAACAAACTTTCATTTGTTATACCAACCTTAAGCTCTTTTGGACAATAGAAAGGAAGTTCCTCCAAATAGCTAAGATCTTGCAAATCAACTTCATGATAAGTTTCTTGACTTGAGAGAATAGACTCCTCATCAAGACCATATTCTTCCTCTTGATCCATGTTTGATTTTTCCTCTTTAACCAGCAACTCATCGAATTGTTTGATATCTTCTTGTTGCTTCAAATCTTCATCCTTATCAACAAAACAAGACAATTCATCAAATGGGAAGATCAACTCTTCCTTCTAACCCATCCAGTTTCCTTGTACCTTGTTTTCCAACTAATCACCCTTGACTTCTACTTGAAAAAGTTTGGATTTTTCATTATTCACACCATTCATAGGCTTATAAACAATAGATATCTCTATTATCTCCTCATAAATGACCTCACAAGTTCTTTCCACTTGAGGAAGATCCTTAATCAGTTTTGAGTCTTGAATTGAAAACAAAAACTCTTGTTTCACTACTAGCTCGACCTCCTCCTATTTGAAATGATCGAGCAACTCCTCAAAAGCTTTAGGGAGTGTTGATAGAGGATTGGCTAGTATAGGAGGCTTTGGTAACTCTTGAAGAAGAGAATAAGTGATTTTCTTGAAGCTTGGGATTGTTAACACATGCTCTTCCAACTTAACAATTTCATCATAGTTATCCATGTTAGATTCAACTGGTAAGGGGATTTGAAAGGGCTTCTCTTGGTTACGAATCAACTATTGGTTTGAAGAAAAAAAATTAAAACTTGAAATTTTAATTGGCTTAGATTCTACAACACTTTCCTCTTCTTGGTTGCATGCATTTGGACTACTAAAACCAACTGATATGTAATTAGAGTCACCATGGTGTTGTTTATATTGCCTCCAAAGGCTAATAATACTAAGAAAAACACCAAATATCTCATTATTTTGATGAGAATTTCATCATACTAGTCCCACCAAGCATGCCAATAACTATTATCACTCAATATTGTACCCCTCCTAGGTTGCAGAACTTAACATATTGGTGAAACATGGGAATTTTCTAGGTTGTGGGTTACCTAGAGTAGAAAAGAACCTCCAAAGTAAGTTGGCTCTTATGGTACTCACCTAAAACTACTTGTTGGGAAAAGGGTAAGGAGGAAACATGAAATAAAACTAACTCCTAGCGTGATGCACCAAATATTAAGGATATGTAATATTGTTTTGACACACAATGTGATCAATAAAACTCATTGCAATATACATAACTCAGTTTTGACATGTTTAGCATAAGTATTTCATAGATAGGCTTTGAAGTTTATGGAAAAACTAAAGTGGAACAACAAATGACCTTCCTAGAGGTTTGAATGTTTGACTTCACAATTGAATCCTACATAGAACTGGTAGAACACAAACTATGACCTGCACAAACATGCACTTTTGTATAAAGGCTATGAGAAACTAGACTAGAACCAAGGATAAACATTATCATCACAAGGAAATATCAATAATTTCATGTTATCACACAATATCTAGTATTGAGAAGGAAAAATAACTTGATTTTATTGATTGAAAGGTAAAAATACAGTTGAGTACAAGTCTGTGAAAATGAGTTACAATGCTATCTTTTTCTTGAAAGCTCCAAAAATGAGCTACAATACTTGTTGAAAGAAGAAATAACTAACTCCAAACTATCATTTGAAGTTACTTTATGCTTGCATAGACGCTGCACAAAGATAGGAACTTCCTTTGGTCGTGTAAAACAATAATGCCCATTTTTAAGCCCCTTAAACAACTCCAAAAGGCTCATGGATGAAGAAAAGGTCAAGCCTTGACCTCTCCTATGATAAAGGCAACCAAAACCAAGTCAAAATAACCCCTATATTCTTGGCACTTGTTTGTCAACTTCCTCCAACCTCCCCTGTATGCTTGGAATAAACCACAAATCAACCTTTAACTATCTCCTTTGACCATATCTTGAAGGAAAACACATCTTTATCTTGCATCATACACAACATTAAATAAAGTGATTTATAATTTCATCACTTTAATAATGTGCTTAAATTTTCAAACTGGTTTCACATTTATGCAAAATAAGGCATGACTTGGCCATGTTTGGAAAGCCAATGCAGAATGCAAAGTTATTAAGGGGACACATCCTAATTTCTATGCATATGAACATAAGGCAAAGGTATTAATCTTTTATTGCAAAGAAAAAATGCCTTTGAGTTATCGACATACTTAGGGTTTTCAAATCCTACCATCATACATAATCAAAATATTGTTGTTTCAAATGACTATAAGCACTAACTTTCACTATTTGAAGATGTTGAAACCTTGTCATAGAGAATTAGAACATTGATGCGACCACTCATCCTACTTTCAAACATACCAAAAGTCTCCTAGCAATTAGACATAGGAAGATTTAAGATGACTTAAATAATTTTTATTGCCAAAGCATAAACTTATGATGACTTTACCAAGCCTAGTACACACTCCCTCCCTGTTAACCACTTAGACATATGGAAATTAAATGTAAATTTGCTGCTATTTTTAGTCATGTAGGTGTCTAATAAACCACTTGGTGGTGTTTCCCTTCAAGTTTATTTACTTGAATAAAGATCAAAAGTCCTTTGATTACAATTAGAGAATACATTTGACGTCTTGTTTGCGTAACTGGTGGACCATAGTCACATTTAACACTTGTTACAAAGTTTGGGAGTTAAAACATTAAGTATATTTGATTTGTGATGGACACATTTGGACGGTAGTAACAATAACTTGCAATCTATCAAAACTTGATTACCTTATAACCTGTCAATTTATAGCAATGAAATGATAAATTAATCATAATATCACCTTCGAATCACATCACCATGAAAGAAATTCATCCAACATCCTTATGAGTGCAGGCACCACAAAATAGGTATTTGTCAGATTTGTCTTCCTCAAGCGAGGGAAATTTAGGAAGAGAAGAGGAAAGCAAGACATGTAGTAGGTCTAAAAGAGGGAGATCAACTAGAGGTCAAAAGATTAGAAGAAAATTTCGTAAATGCATGGAATTTTTTCTTGCTAAAGGGGGGTCATGTTCTTATAATGATGAGAGCATAGGCAACATCGAGGTGACCTTGAGGTACAAACATCTATGGAAAAAATGGGTACCCAAGGAACTTCCTCCAATAAACACTAATCTTTGTGTCAATGAGAGGATATATCGCATAGCACCATCGTTATTACATGATTTGGGCCTATTTTGCATGGACCGCATAAAATTTTGTTACGAAAAAGTTACTGAGTTGATGGAGTATGTTGGACCCTATTACAGTTACAAAGATTGGATGCAACTGGTTTGATATACACGAAGTATGCGTAGGTATGCACTATCAGCAAATTATATACAACTAAAAGATAAGGATCAAAATAAAGGAGGGGCTAGCTACATTGACGGGAGGCCAAAAGCATCAGGGAATATTGTAGGGTTTATAAATAGTACATGACCTAGGTCAACAAATAAGCAACCCAATTGTATATTTGAGGCGCGAGAGGGAAACCGTGTATTCGTATGTGCGATAAAATCAATAACTCTAGGGGAAGAGTTGCTAATCGATTACAATTTGAATCACTTAGATACAAACACAATTACTATGGGGGTGGTATGTACTATATATATACCATTTTACCCAACCTCCAATTAATGACTCCACTATATCATTTTATTATTATGTTTTTTTTCGTAAGTCTATTGGTTTCATTTCGGTAATGTTTTTTATATTTAATTTTTATCACAGCGGGACATTGATCATACACGGAAGGCTCCAGCCCAGAGCACAGATCACAATCCATCTTTAGGCGCTTCTATCTAACAGGTTTATGTCATTATAATTGTACAAATTAGATACGAGCAAAATTTTTTATTATTATGTTTTTTTCATGAGTTTATTGGGTTAATTTTGATAATGTTTTTAATATTCTTGTTGCAGTTGGCTGATCGAGGAAAGGCACCAGTAGTACAGGAGAGCATCTATACAGAGGCGCAATCACTATTATGTGATGATGACATCACATTTTCCACAAACCCTATGGATATGATGAGGAAGGCCCAAAAAAAATACAATCAAGAAATCCTTCGGTTGGTATTCATAGTGCCTCAAACAGATGAGATAAGAGAAAGGGTTAAAATATTGTCTGAGAGAGTACAGAACTTGGAAGTAAGCTGTCATGAGATCTTTAATTATAACATAAGTTCATTCATGGTTTTATATTTTGTACACTTTTATGTCATGAACTAAAATATGTAATGTTTTTACAGGATTATTTGTGTCCTCATGATCATGCTACTGGTTGTGATAGAGGTACTACAAGTGTTTCTCAAGAAGTAGGGGACAATACAAGTGTCAATCCTAATCTTCTTGCATATACAACACATCATCTAACCCCATCATCTGTGCCTATATTGTCGTATGAAATGTCGGCAACACATACCATGCAGGCATTCGGTAGTCTACCCTCTGGCAGCGAACACATGCCACTACATGTGTTAGTACCTGTGGATGCAGAGGCCACTACTATTGGTGATGTTTTAGCAGCATTTCCTGGATCTTCCTGTATTACTAGTACGGGAACATTTCCGTTCAGATTTGTGGTGACCGAGGATTTCCTTCCCATAAAGATAGATAACGTCCCAAGTACTTTAAAATGTTTTAATTATAATTATTTTTTACAAGTAAGTGCTAACAGTGGGGATAGCGCCCTATTATATTGATTTACAAAATGGCAATATTTGCCTACATTATAATTGCAAGAAATTATGTTTTTTATAAACATCTAAGTGATATTTCATTGGAGCTCTTCAGGCCCACCATACGTACACAGTGGAATGCCCAAAATCAAGATTTAAAAGATTAGCTCATTAACCATTTAGTTGTGTTGTTCGGTGATAAAACATTCAACCGAACCAAGGTCCTTAAGATAGCTGGTACCTATCTAAAGTATGTGAGGGACCAATAAAGGTCACATTTAGAGAAGAATAAAAAGTACGAGCATCCCCCCATGATTCCGGAAAGGGAGTGGAAGGACTTGATGTCGGATGGAAAGGAGAAGGCTGAAAAGAAGAAAGGAAAGATACTACTGGGCCAAGGAAGGTATGTGATACTATCAACAATTTAATTATATACTAATTAATCTTTATTTTTACATAATCTAACGTATTTCAAATTTTTCATAGGCTGCCCGACACATCGAAGGCAACAAAGGCAAGACTAGAAAAACACAGGTAGCACAAACTTGGCTTTGGTGGTTATATGAAAGTAGCCGCACAATTTGTAAGTATCAATAAATGAAATATTACATCCAAATAATAAATTGCAAACAATTTTGGTTTTATCACATCATAGAAGCAAAATTCATGATCGCATGCAAAAATGCAGGGCTTTGATTTCAACAAAGTGCCCACAGAAGAGGACCTAAAGATTTCCTTCGACCAAGGCTATGGAGCCCTGACTGAACATCTAAGAGTCTCGACAAGAAAACACAATCTTCCACTGCATCCAACATGCAGGTAAATAAACTCAATAAATTTTATTTCAAATTGAATACTTGTGCAATTTGTTCAATATTAATTTCCACCATAATAATGTGCCTATTTGTTTTACACAGATAAGCAATGATAATCAGGATTTAGAGGGTGTTCAACATGTTGAACATGAGGCTATAAGACAATATGAGGAACATGATGTGGCCCAATCAGGTAAAGAGCACCAATATGATGTTCTTTTAATTAATGAAATACATGTAACAATAATAATAAAACATATCAATTTAACACTTCTTTGATATTGCAACAGACCCCCCCTTGCAGCCACGTCCACGCGGTTGTGAGTACACGACTAGGCATACATTAAGATCATGAGAAGAGCTCAGAACAACTCAAGGGGGGACAAATTATATTGAAAACGATACTCCACTTCAGCTTTTTTTAGCTGCAAAAAAGAAACAAAAAAAAAAGTGATTGTAATCATATTATGACAGCCATATTTTTGATAATATGTAAAAACTGAAAAAATGAAATATGTTAATGAATGAATCTAAATATGTTAATGAATAAATGTTATATGTTATTGAATGAAGGTTATATGTTATTAATGGATGAATGAATGAATGTTATATGTTATAAATCCAGGATGAATGAATGAATGAATGTTATATGTTATTAATGGATGAATGAATGATTAATGTTATATGATCGGGTATGGGGAATTGAGAGTGATGTGAGGGGGGGGGGGAAGGGCCAAATGAGCTTCCACCTTCACGTGGTTGGCCTTGTTAAGTAGAGATTATTAAACTACTCTCAAAACAAAGAGAAGCTCAAAAAGGTAAGTAATGCACTTTTCAATATAAGAAATGCATCATTTGAAGCATCAAACCAATCCGCAAAGATGAAAGAAAGTGCTAACTTTTCACTATGAACATTGTGTTGTGTGTGGATTTGGTTTCAAAGCTCTGTTGATGGAGATGGCTTGTATGACAGCCAAGAAAATAGTTATCATTATTGCTGCTACAAATAGGCCTCATATCATCAATCCTACACTGTTAAGGCCTGGCCGACTTGACTATTTTTATATATCGCCCAGAGTCACCCCAATAAGTATTTCGATCCATTTGTATCATCATCGACAAGAGATCATGTATCGCTAGGATATTCTATAGTTTCCCCGACGTGGTGAGTCTCCTAGACGATTATTCTTTCGATCTCAACTATGTCGCCAAGACTCCTGCCGATGTAATCTTATCGACGTCACATAGCTGGTCGGGTAGACATTCAGAACTTACTCCGATGATATATGTCTTGCCGATATGCTTCCCTCGTGCTTCGTCGATGAGACAAGATGTGTATCTCGCCAATGAAACATCATCGCTAAGACAAAAATCCAATCCTCTCGATATATCTTCTCAGGCAATTTTGATCGCTGTAATAGTCTTGATCTTTCACCGATATGCCTACATTTCAACGAATAGGTTTTCAAAAAAAAAGTGCAATTTCTCATCAAATTTATGACGAACCGCAAAAAGCATCTGACGAATTTGCAATGAATCCAATGAAGTTTTGCCATAATGACTTGCCTATTTCATCGTGCGTTCGATGAAATTCTGTCACTATTTCAATCTAAATTATGTTGCCAAGACTGTTGCCAATGTAATCTTATCAGCGTCATATAGCTGCTCGGGTAGACATTCAAAACTTACTTCGATGATATATGTCTTACCGATATGCTTCCCTCGTGCTTCATCGATGAGACAACATGTGTATCTCGCCGATGAAACATCATAGCTGAGACAAAAAACCAGTCCTCCCGATATATCTTATCAGGCAATTTTGATTGTTGTAATAGTCTTCATCTTTCACCAATATGCCTACATTTCAACGAATAGGTTTTTAAAAAAAAGTGCAATTTCTCATCAATTTTATGACAAACCGCAAAAAGCGTCCAACGAATTTGCAATGTATCCGACGAAGTTTCGCCGTAATGACTTGCCTATTTCGTCACGCGTTCGACAAAATTTTGTCACTATTTCAATCTAAATTATGTCTCCAAGACTCCTGCCGATGTAATCTTATCGACATCATATAGCTGCTCGGGTAGACCTTCAGAACCTACTCCGATGATATATGTCTTGCCGATATGCTTCCCTCGTGCTTCATCAATGAGACAAGATGTGTATCTCGCCGATGAAATGTCATAGCTGAGACAAAAAACCAGTCCTCCTGATATATCTTCTCAGATAATTTTGATCACTGTAATAGTCTTCATCTTTCAACGATATGCCTAGATTTCAATGAATAGGTTTTAAAAAAAAAAAGTGCAATTTCTAGTCGATTTTACGACGAACCTCAAAAAGCGTCCAAAGAATTTGAAATGTATTCGATGAAGTTTCGCTGTAATGACTTGCCTATTTCATGGCGTGTTCGATGAACTTCTGTCACTATTTAAATCTAAATTATGTCGCCAAGACTCCTGTCGATGTAATCTTATCGGCGTCATATAGCTGCTCGGGTAGACCTTCAGAACTTACTCTAATGATATATATCTTGCTGATATGCTTCCCTCATGCTTCGTCGATGAGACAAGATGTGTATTTCGCCGATGAAAATTTATCGCTAAGACCAAAATCGAGTCCTCCCGAAATATATTCTCAGGCAATTTTGATCGCTATAACAATCTTGATCTCTCAATGATATTGGCAATACATCAAACTTGTGTTGTAATGGTAACGAAATTATGTTGTTAATCCGATGGTTTGGCAAAGGTATGCCTCTCGTCATCCGGTTACTGTTCGTCGTGTGATCGATGAAGTGGGCATTGCGGTTCCGACGAGCATGCATTGTGAGGTTGATGTTTTACAACTCGTTGGGATGTAGACGAAATTTGAGTGATGGCGCTGATTTTTGTGATTCATTGGTTGACTGACAATGTATCGTTAAGATTTCGATGAAAGACCGTCGGAAATTGGGGTCAAATCATGTAGTGTGAGAAGGGTTTTGAGAAACTAAAACAAGAGGTGGCAACTCAACCCATTCTTTTGTTACCTAGTTTTGATAGGTTTTTTACAGTGGAATGTGATGCCAGTGGAGTTGCAGTAGGAGGAGTGCTAAGCCAAGAAGGTAGACCTATAGCTTTCTTTAGTGAAAATCTCAACAAAGCTAAGAATAAGTATTCTACCTATGTCCTAGAACTTTATGCTTTAGTACAGTCACTTAGGAAGTGGAGGCATTATCTTCTACCCAAAGAGGTTTTAGTCTTTATTGACAATCAGGCACTTAGCTACATCAACACTCAAGAGAAGTTGAGCAATAGACATCTGAAATGGATGGAATACATCCAAGCTTTCACTTTCACCATCAAGCACAAGAAGGGATAGTTGAACAAGGTGGCAGATGCACAAAGCAAGAGATTGCTAACAATGCAAGAGATATAGATAAAGAGCACTAGAATAGAAAGTTTCAAGGATCTTTATGGGGAAGATGAAGACTTCTCAGAGGCCTACAAGGTATGTTCTAACTTTGAGAATCACTTTCATAGTCAATACTCAAAGTACACATTGCAAAGTGGATTGTTATTCAAGGGGATTCAGTTATGTGTTCCAAGAGGATCAATGAGAGATAATCTCATCCAGGAGAAGCATAATGGCAGTCTTATTGGGAATTTTGGCATCAACAAGACAATGGAACTAGTGGAAAGGTTCTACTATTAGCCTAAGTTGTCAAGGGATGTCAGGAGGTATGTGGAGCAGTGTGTAGTGTGTATGAAAGCCAAAGGAGGAGCTAGTAATGCAGGTTTATATCAACCCCTACCCATTCCTAACAGACCATGGGAGTGTGTTAGCATGGACTTTGTGGTAGGACTCGCTAAGACTAAGACAGGGTTTGATAGTGTCTATGTAGTGGTAGATAGATTTAGTAAGATGAGTCACTTTATCCCTTGCAAGACCACCCATGATGCTAGCTATATTGCTCACCTTTTCTTCGAAGAAATTGTACTTGGATCCATGGATTGCCTTTGAGCATTATCTCGGATAGGGATGTGAAGTTCATGAGTCATTTTTGGAAGACTCTATGGAGCAGATTAGGTACCAACCTATCTTTTGGATCAGCTTACCATCCTCAAACCGATGGACAAATAGAGGTGGTTAATAGAGTGTTAAGTAACCTTCTCAAATGCCTAACCAAGGAGTATGGACAGACATGGGATTTATTCATCTCACAAGCAGAATATACATACAATGATAGTGTAAATAGGACCACAGGGAAGAGTCCTTTTGAAATAGTGTATGGAATGCACCCAAGAGGTGTGTGTGAGCTCAGGGATCGAGGAGCTATGGAGCATAGGAGTGGACATTCAGAGGATTTCTCTCTGACCATGAAAGAGATTCAGGAGCAGGTGAAGAAGACAGTCACTGAGGCTACTCAAAAGTTGAAAGATAAGGTGGATATGTCTAGAAAAGATCTACAATTTGCAGTAGGGGACTATATCATGGTCCATCTCAACAGATCTAGATTATAGAAGGGAACATCAACCAAGTTGTAGATGAAGAGAGTGGGACCATGTAAGGTGTTAGCCAAATATGGAAAGAATGCATACAAGGTGGAGCTACCTACAGATTTAGGCATTTCACCAGTGTTCAATGTAGCCAATTTGATCAGGTATAAAGGATCAGTCACTGATGTGGATCAGACCAGTATGGAGGTCTTGAAGGATGTGAGTAACATAAATTTACCTCCTAGTTCGACAAACTACAAGCAGAGAGGATCTTGGAATCCAGAGTAAAGAAGTCTACAAGGCATGCGGTATACATGGAGCATCTCATCAAATGGAAGGACAAAACAAAGTCTAAAGCTACATGGGTGGATGAAGCTCAGTTCAAGAAGCAAGGTATTGATGTGTCACTGATCTCTCCTCACATTCCATAGTGTTTGTGCAGAGGGGGAGAATGGTCCAGGAGCACCCACAAGTTGTCTAGGAACACTAGGAAACACTAGGCAATCTAATCTAGGTTTTCATTTTTGGTATGTTTCAATGAAGGTCATGTTGACCATTGAGTAGTTGAGATAGGTTAGGAACATGTCTTGATCATTAGGATAATTTTTGGAAAAGCTTAGTGAGTTTTGGAACTCATTTGCATAGGTTTTCTAGAAATTGGCAAAAGTTGGCAAATGGTGCATTTTTGGAACTTTGCCACAATGTAACTGGAAATACACGACCAAGGGAAGTCTTAACTATTTTGGAGACCTATATATGGTGTGACTTGACCTGAAAACAAGGTTGGAAGCATTTGAGTTGGTGTTGAAGTTTTGAAATCAAGAAAACAATGGTGTTTGGGGTGAATTTTATGGTTTTTGCTTTGAATTAGTGTGTTAATGGATTGATCATGGCACTATGAATTGGGTAGGATGTAGTGCAATTGGCTTCCAAGAATTGTGTGACATTAGCTAGTTAACTTGTTCAATTTCAATCTTTGTTGGTAGATAGTTTGTGTTCTTGTTAGTTGCTAGTCTGACCGACAGTTTGTGAAGAATGGAGGTTTAGTTCACATTCCCACTATATATACTGTATGGCCTCTTGGGAATTGTGACTAGAATCCATTATTGTATATATGGTAGGTGTAGGAGTCTTTAACAGTTTAGGAAACACCATGGAAGTCTTCTCCTAGGCGAGCCAGGCAGTGTCCGGCTAGGGAAGACATGGAGTGCATGGCATTGGATTTGCAGGGGTGATCATTTCCTGTCAAGTCAAGGTGTGGAAAGTGAAACTTGATGCCTTGAAAAGAAATGGCATGAAGGAGGAAGCTTCATCAATCAATTTTGTG